>JAXCGZ010023507.1:0-12500 GCA_037179515.1 Halocaridina rubra
TCTTCCTGATTGCTTGTATAATTTTTCTACAGTAAGCTCAGTTACCGGGTTAACTACCCGTCAAGGGGAAGATTTATTAGTACGAAGGTCTAAAACTGATTTTTTTTTTTTTTTTAATTCAGATAACTGTACATGGGGACATGTGCACATGGGCAGCTCCCAGTCATATTGCAGTTGATAACATTACAATCTATGTGGTTATGTAAAAATAACATACTAATAGAATTTGCAATTAATTTAAAATATCATAGCAAGTAATTAATAATAAAATATAGTGTAATAATTGAAGAGTACTTGAAGAGTAATCATTGTGACAATATTGTCAATGAGCCCTTGTTGAGTGCTATCATTTAGAATTCCGTACTACTGCAGACAATGTTGAGAGCAGATATAGGAATAAACAGTTTTCAGGTTAGAATAATAAGTAGGTACATACATTATTATATATACACACACACTACATACACACACATATATATATATATATATCTATATCTATATATATATATATATAGATATATATAGATATATATATATATATATATATATATATATGCATGCATTAATTAGATGAGCAATAGAAACACCACTGGGCTTCATAGCCATACATATCAAGGAGAGAGAGAGAGAGAGAGAGAGAGAGAGAGATGCAGAGAGAGAGAGAGAGAGAGAGAGAGCGAGAGAGAGAGAGAGCGAGAGAGAGAGAGAGAGAGAGAGTTTGTGGTATTCATTCTCAGCAAAAGGAGTTATTCGTCCTTACTACAGATAAAGACACATCCATGCATACTCATACACATCATTGGCATCTGAGGGTAACACAGCAGAGGAAAGTGCATGTACTTAATTGCATATACGTACACATATAAACCTGAACATACATACATACATACACACAAACACAGTGCCATATAATGGAGGATAAATTTGGAAGGAAAAGAAAGACGAAAGACTGAAAGCCTCTCCCCCTCTCCACCCTTCAAATTATGTACGTGAGAGAGAATTACGTCAATTAATCCATGATCACTATTATCACAACCATTGCTACCACCATCATGATTATTATTATCATCATCATTATTATTATTACTGATATTGGCTCAAGAGATATAAACATTCGTGGACCTCATTTATATAATCAGCTTCCAGAGAACTAAAAAATGCTGGTTCAGTGTATACTTTTAAATATAATCTTAAGAAGTTACTCTTAAAGGAAGATTTTACTTGTAAATTTTAATAGTACACCCATATTTGAATACCCAATGTACGTTGGAAATAAAGTCTTATTATTATTATTATTATTGTTTTGGCAGATGTAATCCTTACGCTGAGTGCATGCCCTTGCTAACCTCAGACCGTGGCGGGGCGCGAACCCTCGACCTGACGCCTCAGAGTCGGAGACGCTACCGACTGAGCCACGGCGACTACGATTATCTAACTGTGATTACCTAATTAAATAGAAAAAAGAACAAAGAAAATGGCGAAGGAAAAGAAGTTAGAAAAAAGAATAAATAGAAGAGAGAAAAGATGAAAGAAGAGAAGAGAATAAGATACGAAAGAGAGTAATCAGAAAGAAGCGATGATAGAAGTGAAAGAAAAAAAGCAAAAATACAAGAAATGAAAAAAATAAAAAAAATGGGAAGAAAATAAAGGAGGAGAAAGAATAATTAGGAGGAAATGAAGAAAATGTAAACGAAGAAAAAAAAATAGCATTTACCAAAAAAAAATGAGAAGATGATATAGAAGATGATAAGGAGGAAGAAGAAGGAGGGGAAGGAGGAGAAAGAACAGGAGGTAAGCGGCAAGTTATGGGAGGGGGAGGGGGAGGTTAAGGAAGAGGGGGGGGGTTGATGTAAACATGATCCTAGCCACACATGACGCAGGAGAGAGAGAGAGAGAGAGAGAGAGAGAGAGAGAGAGAGAGAGAGAGAGAGAGAGAGAGAGAGAGAGAGAGAGAGTAATAATATTGTTGTTGCACCGTTTTATGTATTACAATTAGACTTCCTGCGAATGGAGGTGAACAAAGACACGTGGGAGATAAGGAATCAAGGTTGGATGCCTTTCCTTACGCCCCTGGTAAAAATAGTAATAAGTCAAAGTCAAAGTCAAAAATTCCATCAAAAATGGCTAGTACATGATAATTACTCTATTTACAAATGTAAAATGTCAAAATGTAACACTGAATAGAAATAAAATATAATCATAATGACAATAATAATTTACTAAGGTTTTTCATATTATGGGAAGAGGGATTACTTCTTTGACGCCCTCCATGAGTATCGCTACACTTTAATCCCAACATTGGTCCCTGTGATCTCGAGAGAGAGAGAGAGAGAGAGAGAGAGAGAGAGAGAGAGAGAGAGAGAGAGAGAGAGAGAGCGCTCTGTCGGTAAAAGAAAAATATCTGATGTGGTCGCCCCTTGGCGGCTGGTCGAGAAGTCAAGACCAACAGCGATGTTGGAAGAAGAAGAAGAAGAAGAAGAAGAAGAAGAAGAAGAAGAAGAAGAAGGAGGAGGAGGAGGAGAAGAAGAAAAAGAAGAAAAAAAAGATGGAGAACAAGAAATACGAAGAAGGATAAGAAAGCAAAACAGACAGGAAGAAGAAGAAAACGAAACAGACGGGAAAAAATAGGAAGAGGAAATGTTATTTATTGATATTAATATTTTGACCCGTGTCTATCTGTTATTTTATCTATCAGTTCATCTATCTATCGTCCATAGGGTCATATGAAGATTAGCAAATTTGTTCCCGTATCAGTAGACAAATATCTGCCCGAAAGATTTATACTCTCTCTCTCTCTCTCCTCTCTCTCTCTCTCTCTCTCTCTCTCTCTCTCTCTCTCTCTCTCTCTCTCTCTCTCTCTCATGCATATAGTCACGGTGACTGCATGATATCTTTGCCAGTTTAGTCCACCCATCTCATCCACTGACGCCCATGAGGGTGGGATGGGGGTTAAGGGGTTGGAAAATGTGGAGGGGGGTGATGGGGAGGGGAGAGGAGGAATAGGGGGATGTAGAACGTCCGGGTGCGTGTTTACGATAAGGCGAAAGACGGAGGTTGGCGGAGGATGGGGGTTAGGGTGGGAGGGTGAGCAGGTATTGTGGGAGAGGGAAGGAGTGGGAGGCGATGAAGATGTGACAGGGCACACAGCCGTGCACAGAGGGCGTAGTAAGGGCGTTCTCAACCTCGGGGATATGTACCCAAGATATTTATTTTCTAATATTCAATCTCCTTAAATCCAGCTACTTTGGGAAGAAGACAGGTCAAGTCAGCGCCGGTGCCAGGCCCGGAAACAAGGAGAAGGCTTGTGTCAGGAAGGACATATGACCATAAATCTTGAAGCCAGATTCAGCGGCCCCATATGAACATGGGAAAACCCACTGACAAAGAATGAAGTCTCCATAAATGGGTGTAGATACAGATGGGTTGGAGCAGGGGAATTAAGGTTAATTGCCTCTCCAAGTACTTAGCAGTGGGGATCGAACTCGCGTTTGTCAAGCTCCTCTTCCTTACATCCCGATTTGCGCGCTTTACCACTGAGGTAACGCGGGTAAATGTTTCGTATCTCAAAAATATATTTTTTTCAAATATTTGCTCTTGGGTGAGAATTAATTATTAGTGAGGCCCCTCTATAGTAGTAGTAGTAGTAGTAGTAGTAGTAGTAGTAGTAGTAGCAGTAGTAGTAGTAGCAGTAGAAAATGTAACGCATTTAAATAAGTCAGAATTAGCAGTGTAGTAGCAGTAGTAGCAGTAATGCTGCTGGTACTTATAGTAAAACTAACTGCAAATCCCGTATTAGCAGAACTGGTCCCCAAGGTGGTAAATGGCCTCCATAAAGGTTGAGAATCAGTGGGCGAAGCGGCAACGAAAAACAACCACGAAAGGCATCGATGCGGATGGACGGACGGGCGAGCGCAGCGCACTGTTGGGCTGAGAGAGAGAGAGAGAGAGAGAGAGAGAGAGAGAGAGAGAGAGAGAGAGAGAGAGAGAGAGAGAGAGAGAGAGAGAGAGAGACCTTGGATATCTGTCGCTAGTTATTTATGGAGACACCCAGTCCGAAGGGACAGGCTGCAACCAATGTGGGAGGGAGGAGAGAAAGGGAAGGGAGTGAGAAGATGAAAAGAGGAGGGATGGAGAGAAGGAGAGGATAAAAGAAGGGAGGGAACAGTGCTAGTAATAGAAGTAGGAACAGAAGTAGTAGTCAATGAACCTTAAAACTGCACAGCATTGCCGGCAATCTATTTGAGCTGGGAAGAGACGGTCCTTCAATTTGGTAGTAGCAGTTGTGGAGAGGTTTCGAGGGTTCGCGCCCCGTCACGGTCTGAGGTTAGCAAGGGCATGCACTCAGGGTAAACAAACAAACAAACAAACAAACTTTGTTTCCATTTCAATACAATGGGTATTCGTCAGCCAGGGCAAGCCCCAACCCCCCACTGTGGTGTCCAACCACAGCAGTTCCTGCCAGTAAACAGCTTAAACTCTCGGTCTTGGACGGGAACCGATCTTTCGACCTCGTAAATGCGAAGCCAGTGCGTTACCACTGTATTAGCCAGCAAGAAGGCAACCGTCCTAGCCCTTGTTAGAAAAGGGAGTCCGTGACGTAAAAGAGGCACAAGTTGTTAAGAGTTTGCTAACTTGGTTTCAAAATCATCGAAGTTTTAAATTGCATGACCATGCTGGCAACCTTTTCCAGCTAGGAAGAGATGGTTCCTTCTGTATTTCATAATATAGTTGTAGTAACAGTAGCAGTAATAGTAGCTGGATTGACCTAATAATTGAAATGACAGAACTTATCCCAGAATGATGATTATGATATTATAAAGTTAAGAAACGTCCCTTTTATTGGGCCAAAGTGAGTCCCCATTCGAATTGGGGTGGACAAAGACATGACAGAGCGGGGAAATTAAGACGGGATGTCCTTCTAGACGCCCTGTAATGGAATCAAACCCGCGTTAGTCGCTTCCCTACTCGCGCATTCTACAACTGAGCTATTGTCGCCCCATCAAAAAGTTAAAAACTTTTCAGAAAGTTCCAACAATGAGCAGAAGAAACAGCTTCAATAACTGTGACCACAAGTATCTTCTAAAACGAAAAAGAAAAATCAAATGGCTTAGGAGGAGCCTCTAACTGGCTCTTGCTGTTCCCGATCAAGGCAAAAGGCTTCAGTCTTAATAACCAAAAGTTTACAAAAGCCAGTTACTCTGTGGTATGGATGGCCAAATGAGGATCTTCCCAACAAGTGCCTATGCTGAAATTCTTTAGTGATTTTTTTAATGAGTGTGACACCGGGACAGGCAGAAACTGCCCTCATCACTAAAGGCCCGGGCACGAAAAAATACCAACAAGGGCTATTGAAAATATTGTTACAAATATTACTCTTAATTAATAATCGCAGAGTGCTCATCTGCTATTAATACATGTAAACCATAATAACATTACTCTTAATTAATAATCGCAGAGTACTCTTTTGTCATCAATCAATTATTACACTACATTTTATTATTAATTACTTGTTATGATATTTAAAATTAATCGCAAATTCTATTATTATTTTATTTATACATAACTAAATAGATTGTAATGTTTATCAACTGCAATATGCACATGTGCACATGTCCCCATATACAGTTATCTGAATAAATAAAAACAAAACAAAACTGGCACTGAAAGTGTTTTGGGTGCTCTCTGTGTCATCTTATATTTCCCAACTAACCTCTCATATATTTCTATAGCCAAGTTCTCATAGTGCAGCTAATTTATGAAATTCATCTGTACTCACTCCTAAAATTTTTGTGATGTTGGCACAACTGCATTGTTGCATGTAGCAATATTTTCGTTTTCTTTGTTCTCATTGTTTACCATTGTTCTGGTTCGAGCACTTGGCTCGGGAAGTGACAAACAAGTGTTCGAACCCACCACAGGGCGTTGGGAAGGACCTCCAGCCTTCATTCCCCAGCTCCAACTTGTCTATATCTACCTCTCAAGGTTTGGAAGAAGAAGAAGAAGAAGAAGAAGAAGAAGAAGGAGAAGAAAGAAAGAAGATGAGGAGGAAGAAAATGAACAGGAAATAGCAGGAAGAGATAGAGGAGAAAAGCAGGTAATTAGATGACAAGGAAGAAACAAAGAAGAAGAAGAAGAAGAAGAAGAAGAAGAAGAAGAAGAAGAAGAAGAAGAAGAAGAAGAAGAAGAAGAAGAAGGAGGAGGAGGAGGAAAAGGAAGATGAAGAAGAAGAAGAAGAAGAAGAATGTACAGACGTGTCAATGAATATCTATCGATTATAATTGTGACCTTGTACAGTACTGAAAAATAACCAAAAAAATAAAAATAAAAAATAATAATAATAATAATAAAAATAATAATAATAATAATAATAATAATAATAATAATAATAATAATAATAATAATAATAATAATAATAATAATAATGCTGTTAATCTTAATAAGGATTACAGATATATGCACTTATTGTTATTACTGATAATAGTAGCACTAGTATTTGCAATAGTAGTAGGAGTAGAAGGCATTAGTGACAATAATAGCAGTATTATTATTATTATTATTATTATTATTATTATTATTATTATTATTATTATTATTATTATTATTAAATATATGTATTAGTAGTTCAAGAACGAACAGAGAATAATATTTAGGTTATCATATAAGTTTCACTACAAGATAATTTAGCATGACTTGGAAACGGGAAACCACGAGCAATGCTTCTACTTAAAACAAGTCAGCAAATACACATATATTAACACACGAACACACGTACATACATGCACACATACGCACGCAAGTACTTAAGTAAACTATGTTTAGGGTCACAGTATAAGAAGAAAAAAAACCTGACCTGGAGACGGGGATCTACGAGAAAGTATTTATTTCTCGTAAATATAAATAATACACACTCAAACACACACACACACAAACACACAAACGTGTCAGTAATAAAAAAAAAACCTGGCCATAGACGGGGAGCTACGAGTAAATGCCTCTATATAGTGTACACATATATAGAAACACACACACACACACACACACACACACACACACACACACACACACACACAATATACCAGAACCATATCTTTATCTATCAGAAAAATTCCAAAAGTATCAAAGTATCAAATTTCTTGACTATCAAAAGGAATATAAGTCTCTCTCTCTCTCTCTCTCTCTCTCTCTCTCTCTCTCTCTCTCTCTCTCTCTCTCTCTATCAAAATAGAGGCCAAAATACGGGAGTCAAAAATAGTTTTTTGCGTGGTAGATATGGTGATACTGGCTCCCAGGGACGATACAGCAATACAAACACCTGGCTAAGTCATACTAACAAACAAAATAGAGAAAGAAGGGATTATGATTATAATAATTTCTCGCGTGGTAGACATGGTGATACTGGCTCCCAGGGACGATACAGCAATACCAACACTAGGATAAGTCATACTTACAAACAAAACAGAGAAAGAAGGGATTATGATTATGTGCAAAGTCAAAGATATGGATGTTATAATTGTGGTGAGTTCAATCACCGCCAATCAAATTGTAGATTTGATCATAAAGTTAAATGTAATGTATGTCATGAATATGGTCATAAGAGTAGATTATGTAAAAATAATGATTATTATTAGAATCATGGCCAAGAAGACAGTGCCGATGTGAAAGTTACTTGTAAATATAATGATAGATTATCTGTCGTACATATAAATGCACAATCCCTGTTATCCCATATACTAGAAATTGAACATATGCTTGTACAAGAAAATATTGATGTTCTTTGCATTAGCGAATCATGGCTGTATCCGTCAATTAACAATGCATTTATTAATATTCCTTCATATAATATTTATCGCTATGACAGTGGTAGAGGTGGAGGTGTATGTTTATATGTTAAAAATTATTTGAAGGCCACTGAACTAAATCTTGAAACTGAGAAGCACGAAGGAGTGGAAGATAAATGGATCTCTGTCCAACATAAAAAGTTTCCTTCTATTATCATAGGCTGCGTGTACCGCCACCCCAAAGCCTCGGTAACCTCTTTTAGCTATATTTTGGACGTTTTTAAGGAGATAATTTTAAAAAACAAACCAGTTTTTATATATGGCGATTTTAATGATGATCAACTAAAAAGAGAAAATAAAATGAGTAGACTTATTAAGAATTTAAATCTAGAACAGATTATAAATAAACCAACTAGAATCACTCCCACTTCAGTTTCCCAAATCGATCTAGTAATAACAAACTCCAAACATATGATAACTAAGTGTGACGTAATGCCAAGCCCTATAGCAGACCACGAGGAAATTGTAACGTCCCTAAATATTCGCAAACCAAAGAGACAACCAATCTTTAAAACATTCAGATGCTTAAGAAATTATTCACAAGAATTACTTTGTAGTTTACTTATGAATGAAGTACATAAATTAAATGAAATTCTATATACCGATAATATCAACACACAAGTAAATATTTTAACCAGTGTCTTATCATCATGTATAGATCGATGTGCACCACTCGTGACAAGAGAAATATTTCGTCCCCCCGCTCCTTGGATAACAGATGACATAAAAAACATTATGAAAGAAAGAGACAAACTACAAAATGAAGTAAAGCTACAAAGAGATAATATCCCTTTAAGAGAAAAGTTTACAGAGCATAAGAAACAAGTAAAATCATCATTAAGTAACAGTAAGAAACAGTATTACAAAAATAAATTTCAAAACGCTAAAGGCAATATCTCTGATACATGGAAAATTGCTAAAACCATGCTTTCCAATAACTGTAATAAAAGTAGTAACATATCAATTATACCCGATGAGGTAGATGTAAGTGCTAAAGCAGAAGAGTTCAATAATTATTTCGCTGAAGTGGGGAAAAAAACCTTTGAAAAAACAAAAAAAGAAATAATAAATGAAATCAATAATAGTAATGGTGGTAATAATAATGATGATGGTAGTAGTAATAATAATAGAAATGTTGATAATGGTGTAAATAATAATGATGGTGGTAGTAATGGTAATGATAATAGTGATGATGGTAGTAATAATAATAATAATGTTCAAGAACATAGTGCATTCAATAGAAGTAATGATGTCTTTAACCCTACTACAGTAGATTGTAATACAGTAATCTTAGTAATAAAAAATCTGAAAGACTCTAATGCATATGGATCAGATGGAATTTGTTTTCGTTTTATTAGAGATTCATTATTTGTAATAGCTTATTATCTGACGGTAATAATCAATACTTCCATAGTTACCAATGTCTACCCAGATTTATGGAAAAATCCCCATGTAATTCCTGGTTTTAAAAATGGAAATCCTGACGACGTCTCTAACTATAGACCAATCTCTTTACTACCAATTTTATCAAAGATACTTGAAAAGATTGTTGCAAATCAGTTAAGTGAGTTTCTTGAAAAAAATAAACTTATTGCAAAAAGTCAACACGGTTTCAGGCCAAAATTATCAACTGAAACTGCCTTATTGAAAATATCAGATGAAATATACAAAAATATAGATAATAAGAAAATATCATTGCTACTACTACTCGATCTTTCTAAAGCTTTTGATAGTGTACACCATACCACTCTATTAGAAAAATGCAAAAAAATGAACATTGACCCAAGCTGGTTCGAGAACTATTTAAAAAACCGCTACCAGTCAGTCAGAATAAAAGATGTAGTCTCAAGTCGCAAGAAGGTATTGTTTGGGGTCCCTCAGGGATCGATCCTAGGACCTATACTTTTTCTAATATATGTAAACGATCTAGTAAAATATTTACCTAACTGTTATGTCATTCAATATGCTGACGATACTCAAATCTTAATTGAAGGAGAAATTGATGATTTAGAAAATATTATTCGTAGAGCAGAAGAAATTTTGTATATGGCTAAACGTTACTTTCTAAAAAATGGTCTGTTACTTAATGAAACTAAAACCCAATCTATTCTTATCGGATCCAGACAATTATTATCAGAAGTTGATGACAATCTTCATATAAATTTTAACGGTAATATCATTAAGCCAATGAACTCGGTAAAGAACCTAGGTGTCTATTTTGACCGTTACATGAATTTTGAAATGCATATAGATGAAATTTATAAAAAAGTAATGGGTACTCTAATATATCTAAATAGGGTAAAAGACTCATTTGAAACATCAACTCGTATAATAATTGTCCAGTCCTTAGCTATGAGTTTAATTAATTACTGTCTCAAAGTTTGGGGATGTACAAATAAGACTCAATTACAAAGAATACAAAAGTTACAAAACTTTGCAGCACGAGTGGCTGTTGGCAATGTAAGAAAATACGAGCACATCTCTCCTGTTTTAAAAGATCTAGAATGGATAAAGATTAGAGATAAATATGTTTTTGATATATGTACCTTTGTTTTTAATATACTAAGAAACAATATTCCTGATTGCTTGTATAATTTTTATACAGTAAGCTCAGTTACCGGGTTAACTACCCGTCAAGGGGAAGATTTATTAGTACGAAGGTCTAAAACTGATATTGGCTCAAGAGATATAAACATTCGTGGACCTCATTTATATAATCAGCTTCCCAGAGAACTAAAAAATGCTGGTTCAGTGTATACTTTTAAATATAATCTTAAGAAGTTGCTCTTAAAGGAAGATTTTACTTGTAAATTTTAATGGTACACTCATCTTTATGATTTGTTTGTTTTAGTATGTCTATATCGTACACCACAGATGTCTATCTGGAATATATATGTATCTTATTTAAATACCCAATGTACATTGGAATAAAGGATTATTATTATTATTATTATTATTATTACTCTCTCTCTCTCTCTCTCTCTCTCTCAGTAGTCGCCGTGGCTCAGTCGGTAGCGTCTCCGACTCTGAGGCGTCAGGTCGAGGGTTCGCGCCCCGTCACGGTCTGAGGTTAGCAAGGGCATGCACTCAGCGTAAGGATTACATCTGCCAAAACAAGTCCTTCGCAAGAAGGCAACCGTCCTAGCCCTTGGTTGATAAGGGAGTCCGTGACGTAAAACCGGAACTCTCTCTCTCTCTCTCTCTCTCTCTCTCAAGAACGGGATAGAACAAATATCCAATGGAGAGGGAGATCGGACATGAGATAAATAATAATAATAATGATAATAATAATAATAATAATAATAATAATAATGATAATAATAATGATAATAATAATAATAATATTAATAATAATAATAATAATAATTATTATTATTATTATTATTATTATTATTATTATTATTATTATTATTATTATTATTATTATTATTTATGTCTAAAAGCAAGAGCCCGGGTGCACATGTCTCCATGTACAGACATTGGCATAATAATAAAATCCTAACACGTAGTAACAGTACATGGTAGTCACCGTGGCTCAAGCGGTAGCGTCCGCGACTCTGAGGCGTCAGGTCGAGGGTTTGCGCCCCGTCAAGGTCTGAGGTTAGCAAGGGTATGCACTCAGGGTAAGGATTACATTTGCCAAAACAAGTCCTTCGCAAGAAGGCAACCGTTCTAGCCCTTGGTAGAAAAGGGAGTCCGTGACGTAAAACCGGAACTGAACGTAGTAACAGTACATGATTTACATAAGGTTAGGTTAAGTTAGATACATTTTTTCATTGACGTTTTTAGTTTTTTATGTTGAATATTTGCAAATTGCACCCTAACTGGACCGCTTCTGGAGCAGCAGTATGCACGGATGATTTACGTACGCATGTTGGTACGTGCTTTCATATGCACGTATGTATGCGGACATATACTTAGTATGTATATATGTATGCAAGTATGTACATATGAACGCATCATGCATGTATACATGTACATGCTTCGCGAGTGACTGTATGTACGTATGTACGTATGTAAGCACATGCGTGTGTGTTTGCGTCTTACCGTTACGAACTACGCATCAGCGAAACCTTCCTACCCTGGTTAAGCGGGCAAGACTTGGACGAGATAAACACTACCGCTGAACGGGAGGGGAGGAGGAGGAGGAGGGGGCAATTGATGAGGGGCTATTGACGAGTGGGGGAGTACCCTGGCATGGGCGGGGCATTGCCACCACCAGTGGAAATGAAGATGATGGGAGGGAAGGGTGGGAGAAGGGGAGGGGAAGGGGGAGAAAGGTGGGGAAATCCTAGAAAGGGAGGAAGAATTTCAGTGACGGAGGGTAGTACCGGGAGGGGTAAGAGGGGAATTTGGGAGGGAAAGGGGGGTATTTAAGAGGGAAGAAAGGGGTAGGGATAGGGTAGGGAATATCGGGATGGAAAGGGAAGGGGTATTTGGATGGGATTTGTTGGAGAAGGGGCATTATTGGGGAAGTCCTTGAGGGAGGAAGAGGATTTTGAGGAGGAGGGGGACTGGGAAGAGAAACGGGGAGTGGGGAAGGCCAGGAGAGAGTGGAAAGAGGGATTATTGGATGGGGGAAGATGGGGGGAGAGGAGATGGGAGAGGAGAGAGAGATGGCAACAGAAGCAGTGTCCGGACTTACGATGGGCAGAGCCGGTA
>JAXCGZ010023507.1:15000-27500 GCA_037179515.1 Halocaridina rubra
ATCTGTCATTACTATTAATAATTGTAAAATAAGTTTATTATTATTATTATTATTTTTATTATTATAACTACTACTACTACTACTACTACTAGTACTACTACTACTTCTATTATTATTATTATTATTATTATTATTATTATTATTATTATTATTATTACTATTGTTATCATTATAATTATTATTATCATCGCCGTCATCATCATCATTAACATTAACTTGATGTCCACACCTCTGCGTAAGCGTGTAGATGAAACCACGACGACAAAGCCGGAGAGTGACTAACGGGAGCCGGGGCGCGATATACAATAGCAAAGGTCGCAGCCGGCTGCCCTTGCCCGGGCAACGGATCGAGAAAAGTCTAATGGAAACTCTCTCTCTCTCTCTCTCTCTCTCTCTCTCTCTCTCTCTCTCTCTCTCTCTATCTATCTATTTATCTATCTCGTCTTCTTATAAGCATTGAGAATAAAACTATACTACTAAAAATAATAATAATAATAATAATAATAATAATAATAATAATAATAATAATAATAATAATAATAATAATAATAATAATAATAGTTATAATACGAGTCTAAATTTCATTCGAATTTGTCACCCTCCTCCAACAAAATGTAAACAAAGAGTCAACTCCCTCACCCCATCCGATATAGGGGTATCCCTACCCCATCTTACTCATCTTTGGGGGGGGGTTAGCCTTAGCAGCGGTGCTCCATGCATTTTCGCAGTAAATCTCCGGCACACAGAGGACACTATATCTTCTTCTTCTTCTTCTTCTTTTTCTTCTTCTTCTCCTTCTTGTTCTTCTTCTTCTTCTTCTTCTTCTTATTATTATTATCATTATTATTGTTTTTTTTATTTCTTCTTCTTCTTCTTCTTCTTCTTCTTCTTCTTCTTCTTCTTCTTTATTTTTTATTTTGTCTTTATAACGAGTGTTACACAAGGACGGCCGAAGAAAATTGCCCTCATCGGGCCCGGGCACCAAGAATACATAAAGTTAAATTAAAAAGAGATGAGGAGTGTTGTGACTTGTCAGATGTGATGGGATGATAAGAGATGTGTAACTAATATTCAAGAATATTATGTGTTGATGTAGGCACAGAAAAAGAACAGTAACTGAAGGAAGACTTAACACAGAACTGTCCTAAACAGTCCTATTTAAGTCCAAAAGAACCTTCAGGTGTAGTACTGTAGAATGTTTTTACGGCTGATGCTCATCATGACACCAACTCTATCCATTTATCCGGGCTTCAGACCGGTACTGAGTGGAACCATCCTGCTCCACCCAGTAGTTATATTGGCCCAAATTTTTGGTCAGAGGATATTCAAGTCCTTCGTAAGAAGGCAACCGTCCTAGCCCTTAGTTGAAAAGGGAGTTCGTGATGTAAAACCAAATCCAGAGGCCAAAATCAAACCACGGAGCGCCATGCCTTACCAGGAATAATAATAATAATACATGAGAAATCAATACTAATAATAATAATAATAATAATAATAATAATAATAATAATAATAATAAATATAATAATAATAATAATAATAATAAATAATAATAATAATAATAATAATAATAATAAATAATAATAATAATAATAAAAATAATAATAATAATGATAATAATAATAATAATAATAATAATAATAATAATAATAATAATAATATGGGATTCAGAGAAGCATCTTACTTCCAATTTTCTGATCTAAGTTCTATTACCCAAATCTTATCTCCTCTTCTTCCTTCCTCCTCCTCCTCCTCTTCCTCCTCCCCCCTCTTCTTCCTCTTCCTGCCTCTTATACCTCCTACCATTTTCTTATTTATCTAATTATTTATATATTTATCTATTATTATTATTATTTTGAATATGAATTACCATATATTTGGATTATAAATTATTTTCTTGTACTCTCTCTCTCTCTCTCTCTCTCTCTCTCTCTCTCTCTCTCTCTCTCTTCCTTTGTTTACGAGTCTTCGTAATACGGGGGGGCCGCTTAATTAACCCCCCAAGGTACAATAGATCCGCCCACGGTTCCAACAACAACTCCCACCGCTGCTCTTACCAGAATTGCTGCTATTAGCGCTGTTCTTACTACTACTGCTACTACTACTACTATTACTACTACTACTACTATGACTACTACTACTACTATTTATAATGTTCCGGATTTACGTCACGGACTCCCTTTTCTACCAAGGGCTAGGACGGTTGCCTTCTTGCGACTACTACTATTTATTATAAAATAATAATAATAATAATAATAATAATAATAATAATAATTATAATAATAATAATAATAATACAAGAATTGCTGCTAATAGTGGTGATATTCGCGTTGTTGCTACTATTACTACTGCTAATACTATATCATCGCTTTACTCATGCGCACCATAATACGTACAAAGCAGATTATGTGAGGGGAGACTGTCAAATTGATCCCATCCCGATTAAATACTTTATAAATAAATATATATATATATATATATATATATATATATATATATATATATATATATATATATATATATATATATATTATCAAATAAGCACATTACATATGTGAAAACATGAATCATTTTTTTTACCCCGACCGGGACTCGAACCTAGGACTTATGATTACTAAGTCAAGGCGCTACCACTACACCACAGAAGGTTAAAAGGAATCCAACCTTATAGCTTATATCTGCTATACTTAGGAATGAACGCATTCTAACTGAATGCCACTATGTTCATATTACAGATTCCCCAACCTCACTCGTGGCTTCATTTTAGCATTTAATTCAATTCCCAATCTCATTCGGGCCATGAAATTATCAAATAAGCACATTGCATATATGAAAACATGAATCATTTTTTACCCCGACCGGGACACGAACCTAGGACTTATGATTACTAAGTCAAGGCGCTACCACTACACCACAGAAGGTTAAAAGGAATCCAACCTTATAGCTTATATCTGCTATACTTAGGAATGAACGCATTCTAACTGAATGCCACTATGTTCATATTACAGATTCCCCAACCTCACTCGTGGCTTCATTTTAGCATTTAATTCAATTCCCAATCTCATTCGGGCCATGAAATTATCAAATAAGCACATTACATATGTGAAAACATGAATCATTTTTTACCCCGACCGGGACTCGAACCTAGGACTCATTCCTAAGTATAGCAGATATAAGCTATAAGGTTGGATTCCTTTTAACCTTCTGTGGTATAGTGGTAGCGCCTTGACTTAGTAATCATAAGTCCTAGGTTCGAGTCCCGGTCGGGGTAAAAAATGATTCATATATATATATATATATATATATATATATATATATATATATATATATATATATATATATATATATATATATATATATAGAGTCTGACCAAGAGACGGGGAGTTACGAGACTAGGGCTCTTTCCCATGACCACAATTAGGTTAAATACAATCAAGGCAATACATATTAAAGATTCTATACCATCACCAAAGGGGTTTGAGGTTGATATTTGGAGGTAAGAGAAAGGGGTTCGACAGGGGGTTAGTGGGGATTCGAGGGGGGCTTACTGAGGTTGATCACGTACGTGCAGAGCAGCATGACACGCTCAGACACGTACAAAGCCGACTGTGCAAGCGGAATAGGCAATATTCTCTCGTATGTAAGGAAGTAACGGGCTAGGAACGGCAAATATATATGAGCACACGTGTATGTAAGTAGAAGCAGCGAGTGTGTGTGTGTGCGCGCGCGTGTGTGTAAGCAAGCTACGGCTCTAAACGCCAAGTATACAAGAACACAAGTATATGTAAGTAGGAGTGGTTGAACTGTTTGTTTGTGTGTGTGTGTGTGTGTGTGTGTGTGTGTGTGTGTGTGTGTGTGTGTGTGTGTGTGTGTGTGTGTGTGCAAGGAAAAGGTTAAACAAGTATATAATGGATATGTACGGTAATGGAGCAACAAGTACATATAGGCAAGTATATTAAGATATAAGAAGAAGAAGAAGAAGAAGAAGAAGAAGAAGAAGAAGAAGAAGAAGAAGAAGAAGAAGAAGGAGGAGGAGGAGGAGGAGGAGGTAAAAAATAAGGAGGAGGATTACAAGAAATAGAAGTATGAGAAGAAGAAGAAGAAGAAGAAGAAGAAGAAGAAGAAGAAGAAGAAGAAGAAGAAGGAGGAGGAGGAGGAGGAGGAGGAGGGAGGAGGAGGAGGAGGAGGAGGAGGAGGAGGAGGAGAAAAATAAGGAGAAGGATTACAAGAAGAAGAAGAAGAAGAAGAAGAAGAAGAAGAAGAAGAAGAAGAAGAAGAAGAAGAAGAAGAAGAGGAAGAAAAGGAGAAGGAGGAAAGGGAATTGGAGGTGGAGAAGAAGAGGCTAAAATACTCATTTAAAATACCTGCCCTACTACCTCCTCCAATTTACCAATTCAAATCAGCCAATTAATTATAAATAAGTATGTATGTATGTATGTATTTATGTATGTATGTACGTATGTATGTATTATCTTTGTACGTTTTATATATATATATATATATATATATATATATATATATATATATATATATATATATATATATATATATATATATATATATATATATATATATATATATATATATATATGTATGCATGTATGTATATGTATGTATGTATGTATTTATGTATGTATGTATGTATGTATGTATGTATGTATGTATGTATGTATGTATTATCTTTGTACATTTTTATGTGTGTGTAGGTATGTGCATAATAAAAAAAAACTTCTATAATTTAAATTATCCAGCTACTCATAAAGAGTTATGTGTATGTGTATATATGTACGTGTATATGTGCATTCCCCTAAAAAAAACCACACACACAGTAATCACATATCTGTCTCTTACCAATCTGGCAAGTAATACAACACGGGTGTATGCGTGTGTTTACGTGAACATAATATAAACATACATGAGACTAGTCACCGTGGCTCAAGCGGTAGCATCCTCGACTTTGTGGCGTAAGGTCGAGGGTTCGCGCCCCGTCACGGTCTGAGGCTAGCAAAGGGCATGCACTCAGGGTAACGATTACATCTGCCAAAACAAATCCTTCGCAAGAAGGCAACCGTCCTAGCCCCTGGTAGAAAAGGGAGTCCGTGACGTAATACCGGAACGGGAACATGAGACTCTTACACTAAGGCCGCTTTCACACCTAAGTGGCACGTTGCACGTGGCATGCCACGTGGAACGCCACTTGAAAACGAGCATCTGGAACTATATGAAAACTTTCACACAGAAGTGGCGTGACACGTGGCATACCACGTGCGACGTGCCACTTTAGTGTGAAAGCGGCCTAACAATTCCAAACAGACAGCTAGTTAAAATATTTGTATATATATGCATAACTCCGTTAAACACACACACACATGTCGTATGACTTCCGTCATGCTGAAGCCAGTCCGTCATGCTGAAGCCAGAATCTGAAACTTGTAACAGATCTTGAGGGGTAACGGTTGGTCGAGGGCACAGATATTTTATTACAATGTTTGTAGAAAGTGTCAAGGAGATATATGACCGGAACCGTGAGACTTAGGATCTGGCATCGAGAAGGGCAGGAAAGGCCAGGAAGTTAACCATTTCCTAAACCTCAAGAAACATAAACCTGTGGCCCGTACGTAAGTACATGCCCTGGAGAGATGCCCAATAGCTCCTCCCCGGAAGTAGGTGGGACTCCACTTTGAACCTGGCGTTGATTGGCTGGACTAGATCTCACTTGATTTCATTGGCAGAATTGGATGTTAAGCCACGCCCTGCCCCTGGGGGTATTTCAAGAGCCACCCAGGGCAGAGACAGTTAGTTAGAGTTGGAGACCGGGCCTTGCCAGCAGCAGAGTTAAAACAGTACAGCTGAGTTAGCCTTCCCCTCTTGGGGGTAGGACTCGGGGATTAGTCGTGACAGGAACTGTAGTAATAGGAGCTCTGAGTACATAGATGTTAAAATAAGAATAAACTGTGAATAAGAAGATGTCTTTCACCAACCACGCTACCATAAGTATAAGTATATATACGTAGGAGGAAAATCACTACGTCAGTGGTGGCAGCGGTGGGATACTATCCTACAAAATGGGTGTCATTAGATGGGATAAAAATACTTTACGTCAGTGGTGGACAGCTCGGGATCAATCCATGCCGACACTTTACCGAAGAGAAAGAAGAAAAAAATAGAAGTATAAAAAAAAAAATAATATATAGCATCTATGGAAGAAAAGTACAAGTGAAGAAACTTCAAGACGCTTACCAGCAGTGAGAGAGTGACACCGAGAAAGTCAGAGCTCCCCCTTCACTTACAGTATCATATTATGAGATCCAGCCACTCTCCCCCGCCTCCGTATTGGCAAGGCCCCACCCCGTGCCCTGGTTGTAAAGACGCCTCGAGTCAAAAATTCACTTTTATACCTCGACGGCGCAAATGTAAAAGACCGTGAATGTCCGTCCATAATTCCCGCGACCGACTTCCTGAAATACTTGGGTCTGCGGATGAGAAGTGACGAGTGCTCAAATAGAGAATATTATAAAACTTTGAAGGAACTATTTCTAAGATATTTCTTAGTAAGCCGAAGTGTGACCGGAGCATTGAGTGAAAATGCCCATTACAAGAAGTATAAGTTGCCGGATCCGACCAAGAAGACGGCGATTCGTCGATTTTACTCGAGGAGAAGAAGGAAAACCCCCTCCTTCCGTGCCTTCTGCCATGAAGTTCTTCAGGACCACCTCCTTAAAATAGCTAAGTACTTGTGATCTGTATCCAGTGAGTAATGGGACAATTAGTAAAAGAAATTGAGGTCGGTGGACGCCGCCATTTTATCTTGTAGTTATGCTTTGACTCAGCCAACCCGCTTATAAGGGGTGTGGCGCTTAATAAGTTGATAAAAGTAGAATTTCTGTACCCATTACTAACATGGATAATTTGTACTAATAGCTATAAGCAGTAATAAACTCCGTTTTTTGTTATAATTTGAGTAATGTAAAGAAATTTCGTTGGAAGTGCGTTCCATTTATTTGTATTAATGCTTAGATTGAATTTTAAGAACGCGAATGTATCGATTTTTAATTGACAAATTTAACGCACGTGAAATCACTATTACAGTATATTAATTTCTTAAGTGTAAGAATTATAGTGAGAAATATACTTGAATCTGCTTTTAAGGTTTTACTTAGAACACGTGTGATTTTCGAGAAAGGAATGTGGAAGTGACCATTCGATCTCCCAACCTCGTTATTATAAATCTGTAGTAATTGTACTGATCCTTGATATTTTAATGTACGTGAAATCATTGTTATATTAATTTCTTAAAGCGTAAGAAATCGAGTGTTAAGATTGCGCCTGTTTTCAAGGTTCTTTCGTTTTTGTTTGTTTTTTTCTCCGGGGGAGTAATGTTTTAGCGAAAGAAAGACATAAATGACAGATTGTTCTTTTTGTGTTGTGATGATGGGGAATTAATATTACGATACGTGTATGGCATTTTATTTTTGAAGAATAAGAAATTTTGTGATATTGTTTAGAGATGAGTTTCTTAATTTCGCGCTATGCAGGTGAAAGTAAGAGTAAATTAGAGTAATTTGTGCTGTCCTAGAATAGGGAAGGTTTTTCAGTGTCACCCAAACGTAGCTTCAAGGGAGTAGAATGTTTGTTTGTTCGTTAGAATGGGACTTAGGACTAGTGAGGCAGTCTGTGACCGTGCGGCCCAACCGAGATTTCACCCTTACTCTTCTTACAACCAACGTTGTAAATTAAAGGGAATTTTACAGAAAGGGGATGATTGTCTTGAAAGTGATGTAGCGAACGTGACAGCGAGTGAGTATGAATGACTGGGGGTATAATGGGAGGGTTGCTCTAGGGGGTGAAATCGCGGAAAAGCACCGTTAGGAAGCATGATTGGGGAGTCTGCGAGGATCGTTCCCCTGCTCCGCCAGGTCCTTCTGCATGCCATATCAGAGTGTATTTATGGGAGGTGATGCGCTGTTGCAATATCTAGTGACGGATATGGATGAGAAAGTAATTCTCCATCTGCCCAGATATGGTTGAAATGCCAAGTTTGTTTTATTTTTGTTTTGTCCCCTACTCCGCCATTGAGATTATTATTCGATTTCCGAGAGATTCCAAGATAGATGTTACGTGATAAAGGACGTGAATCTATGAATGATTCTTTATTTTCTTTGCTAGCTGCAGTATGTACATTATCTGTCTGAAGAGATACGTTAGATTGATAAAATAAAAACTTTGCGAGTTTTAACCATGATGGTGTTTTATCAAAATTATTTCAGCTTGGTCATAAAGAAAGAGTGAGAGCTGACAATAAACGTAAGACTCTATCAATAGTCATTGCTAACGTTTGTTCACGTTCATTTGTTTATTTATTTTATTATTAGAGATACTCTGCGACAATTTTTTATTTTCAGTACAAGTAAAAGACAGAGGCCCATCTCAGCTGACTTGTGAGTGGAAACCGCAACGTATTTCACGGTCGCCCAGCCTCTCTCTCTCTCTCTCTCTCTCTCTCTCTCCTACCTTTCACTCGACGCTGAGCCTCACAGAGGCTCCGTCCAATGCTAAAAGAACGTTGCTGTCTTTGATTTTTTTTTGTGTGTTTTTTTCCAGCGAAGCTAGGCGATAATTGCGCCTACATTTTATTTCAGTTGATAGATTGTTGCATGCTGTTATTGCATAAATACTGATAAGACATCGGTAGTACCGCCATTTGCATAAATATTTTTGCCACATGTCGCAACTGTTTAGAGAATAGATAGAACTCCCATTGACAAATTGTGGAGCCAGCGAGTTGCCACTTATGCTCTATATATATACATTGATTATGACAGCAGGAATTTAAATATTAAAAGAGACTGTGTTAGAATGAGCATTGCTATGAAGAATAAGTATAGAACTCTGTTCTTACTTCTGAATGCCAGTCTCCATTGTATATATATTGATATTTCTGATTTAGTATATTTATTTTTATTGTTTATTATTCTTATTTTTAGATCATGATTATTAGTAATGTTATTATGTTGACTGATATTGTTGCTATCTCTCAATGGCCTGTTGCTAATTATTATTTTTGAAATGAAATCAGCAGTAACTTGATGATTTGTATCTTTTATCTGAATTCATACTTGATGTTACTGTAGCCACCGCTAATAAGAATGTTTCTTTAGTGGCTTTTCTCAGCATTTAATGATTGTTCTTTTTGACATTTATAGTAGAGTAATGCTATGTAGCAGTTGCTAAGTCCTAAGTATCTTGGAATAATAATCTAGTTGTGTAGACACATACCTTCCATTACCACCCTATTCCTAGGCAGCCCCGACCTGCAAGTTCTAAAAGTCTTTAGATTTTGTCCGTTCAGACAAGTCCCTAGTGCCCATTGAATAGAGATTGCAATCACTTGCAGTTGCAGGGGAGGCAAAGTATAGCCTCGATTACCAACGTATGGCCATTGTTGGTACCCTGAAGTCATAGGGAACCTTTCTTGTAACTGTAGTAGTGACATAGGTTCAAATTTTCATCCCGAGATCTGCTTCGAAGGTACGTGTGGAGGGCCGTACAGGAAGAGAATCGCTGTGACGTTGCAGGTCTCCTGCGTGGTGGTCTTAGTCAAGATCGGCCGAGGGCGGGACGAGGAAGCCGGGCTGGAAGGATTAGCGGATGGGCCCAGTCCTTGTCCTTTTTGTTTTGCCTATCCGAGTAACGGAGATAGGGCAACAAACCTGGGCCTGCAGCAAGGACAGCGAGGGAGCGAAAAAATAGAATCCCCGAGGGAAACCGTGGAATCGCACCTAGCAAGAATTCATGAGCAAGGGACAGAGAAAACGAAAGTCGTCCTAGACAGAGAAAACGAAAGTCGTCCTAGACAGAGAAATTAAAAGTCGTCCTAAGACAGGGAGAACAGTCCTAAAAGAATAAAAGTTTTAAACTACTTAAAAAAACCATGTAATCTTGATGAAATCCCAGAAACAAGGAGATCCCCATACATGTCATAACTGTAGTGAAAAGAGAGGAAAAGAAACACAGAAATATTTTACAATATTTTAATAATACCTTTAGAAGCCACGTAAACGAGAAAGAAAAATAATCCCTATACATGTCCAAACTTTAGTGAAGAGAGAAAGAAGGGTATTTAAAAATCCCTTATTAGTTAATTAAAGTTACCCCCGTATTAGAACTGAAAAAAATGGGAAAGAAAGTGTCCCCACCGTCTTTTGTGCTAAAAAAAGACAAAATATTTTTATTTTTATGTTTATTTTTTTGTTTTACTAGCTTTAAGATAATTTTAAGCGAAAAACTCAGAGTCTCCCTTAGATATAGTTTTGAATAAGTGCCGTTGATAAATTGTATGATTTGAACTAAGATTAATAAGTTGTTTTTCTGCTTAAATAATATTAGTGTTTTGTTTTAGCATCATTATTATTTGAACTATGATTTAATCTTTAGGTTCATTAAGTTTTTATATTAATTGGTCTCTGAATAGTAATTGCATATCAAGACAGTAACTGTTTCGACTTTACACACAGTAAAACATGTTTTGTTTCAGGAGTAGTTTTAAGGCCAAATTTTAAAATAAATTAATGCCCATAATAATGATAAGAGTAGGAATTATAAGATAAGGTTTCTTATAGAAATTACTATTGATGTTATGGTCTATTGCATTTTACATGTTTATACATGCTAATACTCTACTTAATTGTTTGCTAATGTTCTAAATGAGTCATAATTCTACTGTAATTAACTCAATTTTGTCTTTTAAAGAAACGAGAGAAGTAGATGAATTAATGTTTTGATTTAAACTGACTTTTGATCTTAATTAATGTTTGATATTAGTTACACACTGAAATTATACTATATATATTATGTTTGTGTAATTTGTTTAGGATTCATAGAAATAGGAATTCTTAGAAGATAGCTTAAATAATTCGGCCCCATTTCTATTGTAAACTAATGTTAGCTAGGATATGTCCAAGAGCTCCCGGAAAATTAGCCCATGCTTCGACTGAAATAAGAGATATTTCAGTTTTGGTTGGGAGGGATGTCGTATGACTTCCGTCATGCTGAAGCCAGTCCGTCATGCTGAAGCCAGAATCTGAAACTTGTAACAGATCTTGAGGGGTAACGGTTGGTCGAGGGCACAGATATTTTATTACAATGTTTGTAGAAAGTGTCAAGGAGATATATGACCGGAACCGTGAGACTTAGGATCTGGCATCGAGAAGGGCAGGAAAGGCCAGGAAGTTAACCATTTCCTAAACCTCAAGAAACATAAACCTGTGGCCCGTACGTAAGTACATGCCCTGGAGAGATGCCCAATAGCTCCTCCCCGGAAGTAGGTGGGACTCCACTTTGAACCTGGCGTTGATTGGCTGGACTAGATCTCACTTGATTTCATTGGCAGAATTGGATGTTAAGCCACGCCCTGCCACTGGGGGTATTTCAAGAGCCACCCAGGGCAGAGACAGTTAGTTAGAGTTGGAGACCGGACCTTGCCAGCAGCAGAGTTAAAACAGTACAGCTGAGTTAGCCTCCCCCTCTTGGGGGTAGGACTCAGGGATTAGTCGTGACAGGAACTGTAGTAATAGGAGCTCTGAGTACATAGATGTTAAAATAAGAATAAACTGTGAATAAGAAGATGTCTTTCACCAACCACGCTACCATAAGTATAAGTATATATACGTAGGAGGAAAATCACTACGTCACACACACACACACACACACACACACACGCGCGCGCGCGCGCACACACACACACACACACAAACAATCACGCACACACAAATACACACACACAATATTAAAAACACACACAAGACACCTGTTAAATCTAAACATTCATTCCAAATATGTCAAGTATTCAAAATGAATGTATAAAACTCGCATAAATACACACACATACATAAACACTCAGTCAAGTGATCAAAATGGATATATGCATAATCCTAAAATATAAAACGGCCATAAATAAACAGTCACATCAATTTAAAACATGATTTACATACAGCCAATGAATCACAATCTCACACACACACACACACACACACACACACACACACACACACACACACACACACACACACACACACACACACACACACGGCTCTAAAACTAGAGGTCATAGTTTGAAGCTTCGTAAGAAAACTTCTTTGCAGGATGTAAGGAAATACTTTTTCAGTGTAAGAGTAGTTGATAATTGGAATTCGCTAAACGAGGAGGTAGTTAATGCTATCTCAATCCATAGTTTTAAGGACAGGTATGATAAGTATCACTAAGTATAAAATGGAACCGATCAGGAGACGGGAAGATACGAGCTTTGGGCTCTTCCCCGTAAACATAATTAGGTAATCACAATTAGGTAATCACACACACACACACACACAATATTTCAGTATATGAAGAGTTGATGGTTGGAATTCGATAAGTGAGGAAGTAGTTAATGTTAGCGCAATTCAGAATTTTAAGGACAAATATCATAAGTATAATTGAATATAAAAATGGAACTGACCAGAAGA
>JAXCGZ010023507.1:32500-37109 GCA_037179515.1 Halocaridina rubra
TATTATTATTAGTAGTAGTAGTAGTAGTAGTAGTAGTAATTAAAACCAGGAAAAGCTGCAAACAATTTCAATGAAAATTTAAACATAAAACAATTCATGGCATCGAACCACGTGGTCTACGCCCTTAAACAATAATAATAGTAATAATTTCAAAACATGTGAAAACTTATATTTGTCTCGTCCTAAGCCTTTCTCTCCTTAAAACCCCTTTATAGTGGAAATTCTCTTAATCATATTAGTTTTGTAATTCACTAATTAAATAAATATGAGCGTAAATAAATTAACAGTGAAAATTTTATTTTGGCTCGACCTAAGCTTTTCTCTCTCTTATAAAACCCGGTTATATAGAACACTTACATTTTTTCTTTAATTTTTGTAACACGATGTTTAATAACGAGGTTATAATATCTTAAATCAAGGCAAAATTTGCAAGTGTAAATCAAATAGTAAAAACTAATAATTATCTCGTCCTAAGCCCTTCTCTCCTTAAAACCCCGCTATAATGTCCACTCATTAAAAACGTACCTTTAGTATTTTTTTTTTTGCATAACAAAAACAAAAACCCGTTACAAAGAACATTATCTTTAAACGCATTCCTTTCATTTCTCGGTAATGTAAAAGGGGTTTCAATAACGAGGTTATGTATGAACTAGTCAAAGCAAATAATCTAAGCGTACAAATAAAATTAACATGAGTACGAAAAGGAACAATGAATATTTTATGTATTCATTCATAAAAATTCCTCGCGTGCTACAAGGGTTTAATAATAGTAATATTAATAAAATATTACTCATACCTTACCTACTACTATTACTACTACTACTACTACTACTGCTACTACTACCCCCTCTACTACATTAACTAGTGAGAGAAAGCCTGAGGCAAGGTCGTTACTCTCTCTCTCTCTCTCTCTCTCTCTCTCTCTCTCTCTCTCTCTCTCTCTCTCTCTCTCTCTCTCTCTCTCTCTCTTTCTCTCTCTCTCTCTCTCTCTCTCATTTGATTAAAAACTGATATCCGCCTAAAGGTTTTCTCAGATGTTGGCAACACTGTAATAGAATTTGCATATATATTCTTATTTTCCTGAGAGAGAGAGAGAGAGAGGAGGGAGAGAGAGAGAGAGAGAGAGAGAGCGAGAGAGAGAGAGAGAGAGAGAGAGAGAGCCAACTCAACTAGGAAAAGGTTCAAGTCCCGATAAAAAGAGGGTTGGAGTCAGGGAAGGGCATACGGGTGTAAAAATATATATTATTCAGTGTCACTTAAATAAATTAGATATTAATAAAAAAAAATAGAAAAAGAGTTCATCTTAACGGGGTTATGCAATTAAAGGTTACCACATCTTTCGTTGTAAAGTCTGAATATCTTAGCTGGCTACATAATCAAAATAAACACACAAACTGACGTTAAAACAACGAACAAATGCAAACAAATAAAACACTCCAAGCCATTTCAAGCCCCCAAATACTCCACAAACAAAATCAAACACCTAAGTTATCAGTCTCAAAACACCATTATGCCTTTATCCGGATTGCATCACGTGGAGTTGTAGTATATATATATATATTATATATAGTTTTTATGAATGAATGAAACTATTCACTTTATAAACATAGATTCTCCAGCCTCTGGCAACTCTCTCTCTCTCTCTCTCTCTCTCTCTCTCTCTCTCTCTCTCTCTCTCTCTCTCTCTCTCTCTCTCTCTCTCTCTCTCTCTCAAAATCAGCAATTTTGCACCAAAGTTTGGAGCAGTTACGAAGTGTGTTAAAAATAAAGTGTGAAAAATAAAAATTAAAAAACTAATACTATCTCTAAAAATACAAACAGACATAAATACTTATTTATTAATAATAAAACACACATACACACGTACACAAAAACGCATCAATATATACACAAAACATACCTACATTCCACCCCGTATGAAACAATAAGAAAAGCCACGCAACCCATTGACAATTATCGTACACAGACAGACTCCTGGAAAACTACATTTAAATAATAGACAATATAATATAGAAATTGGTAACTCAAGTTCAAGGTCGTTTGGGGGAGGCCGGGTTTGGGGGTTTGGGTGGGGTCAGGGTGTCATAGATTGGAGTTTAGGGTTGGGTGGGTGGTATGTGGAAGAAATTTGGAAGGATGGGTGGAGGAAAGGGTACGAAAAAGGTGGAGGAAAGAAAGAGGAAGAGTAAATGAATAATGGAGGAAAATGAGGACGAGAAGAGAATTAGGAAGAGAAAATACTACTACTACTACTACTACTACTACTAATAATAATAATAATAATAATAATAATAATAATAATAATAATGTTCGTTTGTTCCGGTTTTACGTCACGGACTTCCCTTTCAACTAAGAGCTAGGACGGTTGCCTTCTTGCGAAGGACTTATTTTGGCGGATTTAATCGTTACCCTGAGTGCATGCCCTTGCTAACCTCAGACCGTGGCGAGGCGTGAACCCTCGACCTAACGCCTCAGAGTCGCGGACGCTACCGTTTGAGCCACGGTGACTGCTATTAATAATAATAATAATAATAATAATAATAATAATAATAATAATAATAATAATAATAATAATAATAATAATGAGAGAGAGATGGGCGGAAAAGAGGCTGAAAAAGATGTAAAAGAAAAACATAAAGATATAAATATGGGAATAAATGCTAGAGAGAATTTAAAGATAAGGGGATCAATCCCACAGTATGAACCTAACGCATCTCAGTCCCAGATGAAGAACCTACATTCGACTTCAATCCCAAATTAGGCACCCTCCAGGAAATCCTTCTTCTTCGTCTACATCTTTTCCTACTTTTACGTGGGGTCGATGTTTCTGGCCAGTTATCTGTACTGACCATATTTTGGTTTTGGTAAAATTTTTATGGTCGGATGCCCTTCCTGCAGCCAACCCTCCCCATCTACCCGGGCTTGGGACCGGCACCAAGTTGAGGCTGGCTTGCCCCCCTCAGTGGCTGGATTCTTCCAGGAAATCCTTACTGGAAATTAGTGTTCGGTTCCTAACCTAATCGAACCTGCCTATTGCCTCAATCATAATTTAAGCACCTCAAAATGAATCAGGTACGTATTCTAGGATTGATCCGATAAATGGGAAATAATGATAATAATAATAATAATAATAATAATAATAATAATAATAATAATAATACCATTACTACAGCTACAATAACTACTACTGCTCCTACAACTATTACTACTGCTACTACTACTACTACTACTACTAATGTTCCGGTTTTACGTCACGGACTCCCTTTTATACCAAGGGCTAGGACGGTTGCCTTCTTGCGAAGGACTTGTTTTGGCAGATGTAATCGTTACCCTGAGTGCATGCCCATGCTAACCTCAGACCGTGACGGGACGCGAACCCTCGATCTAACCCCTCAAAGTCGCGGACGCTACCGCCTGAGCCACGGTGACTACTACTACTACTATTAACAATAATAATTATAATACTAATGCTACTGCTACTACTACTACTACTACTACTACTACTACTAATAATAATAATAATAATAATAATAATAATAATAATAATAAAAATAATAATAATAATAATGATAATAATAATAATAATAATAATAATAATAATAATAATAATAATAATAAAAATAATAATACTAATAATAATTGTTATTATTATTATCATTATAGCAATAATAATACAAATTTGAATAAAGACTATTATAATCCAAGTTAAATTGCCTCCTACATGGCATTTTAACTCGCTGAAGCCAAAGGAGGTCGCCCCAACTGTAACAGAAGAAAATGTGCGTCAGGGCTTCTTCATCTCACACCCATCTTCATCTCCGTCACAGGAAGCGATTGCCTACCTTGCACTCCCCTATCCCTTTCAGTCGGTTATTACGCATTACAGCCGGTTCACATATAGATAAATATTTATTTGCATATTTTCTTTGTTCCTCTTTCTACTTATCTGTTTTTTAATTGAATACTTTGTTTTTTTGTTGTCTTTGTTCGTTATTTTTGTTATTTTAATTCGTTGTTATTATCAATTTTCTATATTATATATATTATACCACTAATAATAACAACAATAACACTATAAGAGGAATTATGGACAATAACTGTAAGAAAAATAACAATAACAAAGACAATAACAATTTTAGAAACAAATAAAATACAACCGTGAAACACACATAAAACAATTACAGAACATAAAAAAAAACACAAAAACAAAATAATCAACCAAGTTCTCCTCCTAAACAGCCCTTAAATAATTACAAAAAATATTATATATATAACAAACAAACAAACACACAAACAAATAACACCAACGAACAAGCAAATATCAACAAATAAAAGGCAGAAGATATTATAACTAGTATTTCAGAACGTCATCTTTAAGGCAAGTTTATGAGCAGCTATTTCCCCCCCTCACTCAGGTCCCCCAAACCCCCCATTTCTGCAACTTCGTCTACCCCCAAGACACACCCCCACGAACTCCGTCCCCCCAAAACCCCGCTTTTCCCAGCCCCCCCAATTCAAGATGCCAGATGTTACTTGATGAAATATCTCTGGAAGGAGATTTTCATAATATAAAATTTGCGTCAGATTTTAATGTATCAAAATATATATA
>JAXCGZ010023508.1:0-10000 GCA_037179515.1 Halocaridina rubra
TCCATTCCCTGTAGAATGCCTTCCTAATGTTTGGGTCGCTCTAATGTAGCGAAACTCTTGTATAAACAAAATTATGGTGTAGCGAATTGAAAAAAAATCATACCAAATGCTCATGATAAGAATACGTTGCCCAAGATGACGTAATATTATATTTTTGCACTTTTCCTTTTTAATACGCAAATTTGTGGTACTTTTTCAGTCCATAATAACTAAATTTGCAGCATAAACTGGGAACTGCTTTTTCACTCGTAAATGACGAAATTTGACTTATCTGACCTTCTAGTGAAAAAGCAAATAATTAATCCCAGTTATGCACTATTTTTATTTTAAACACCTGCTTTGAAAAGATGGCATAATGTAAACTCTAGGGCAATTTCCTTCTGAACCATTTTATTTTTATAAGTTCTTTTGGAATCCATTTTGTCATGCGCCATCTTCCCCCTGAGCTAGTGTCTAATAAGCTATTAATCTCATTTACCTGCTGGCGTTGGTGTGGAGTGCAGCAAGAGGAGGTCGATATATTTTTCAGGTTTTTATTTTACCGAAACTAGTTTCTAATTAATATGTGCATCGTGAGACATTTCTGCATCAAGATACTGTGAGGTAATTTATTTCAAGGTTCAAGTTTTATTTTAGTGAAAAGTAATGATTTAATGAGCTAGAGTGGGTAAAGGAAAATCATGTTTTTTTTTTCTTACTCTTTGATCTGGATTCTAAGGGATCTAGTTTTCGGCATGAAAACTCCGGAAAAATAGCATGATAATACAGTTTTTAATTTCATTGGAATCAAGTTTTTATATTTTGCATTTTAAAATGCAAATGGTTTAGTTTTTCCTATGAATTTTTCAGTATTTAATCCGCCATTCAATGACACTGCAGAAACTGCGTTGCTTACCGTGGAAGAGCACTGGTGTTATTTCATACAGATTTCATATTTTCTTTTCAATCGAAAATTTGCTGCCTTGATCACTGGATTTGGTTGAGTAATGATTTGATTTATGCACCTCTTTATTTTTGGACTAAACTTTTCTAACCTGAATTTCCTGATCTAATGTAACTAACTTAACTAAACCTAATCTAACTACCCTAACCTAGGCTAATGAATGTAAACCTAATCTAACTAACCTAAGCTAACCATAAACAGAGTTATGGAAGGATGCCTAATATGAATCTTAGCCAGTGTCAGTAGTACTGGTTTGCCCGGCTTTAACCCCATTTTTGTGATGGTAGGGGAGAGCATTGGTGACTTTTTGGTTGGCTTGATATTTTAGTAATTAACACAGGTACTTCTGATATCTCATTTTGAATAAGTTTGACAGGACCCTTAGGTAAAAAATATTGACTGGAGCCAGTACAGACATTTAGAACTCCCTGAAATAGGACGGGGTTAGGTACGATGGATTGGACTTTCCTCTTGCTACTTGGAAGGTATCAGTTACGTTCCTCTTGCTACTTGGAAGGTATCACTGTTACATTCCTCTTGCTACTTGGAAGGTATCACTGTTACGTTCATCTTGCTACCCCCATAGTCCTGGTAAGCTAATACTAGAATTATGGTGCTTTAGATCTAGTTTATTTTAATCGTTTGACTGGTTTGGCTTATTCCATAAAATGTGACAGGACCTGATGTTTGAAATACCTTTGGCCTTGGGGTGAAGCTGTTTATTCTGAAGTTCATTTGCGTGTACATTTTTCTTTTATTAGTGAATACCGTATTGATGCCTTAATCCTTTTTCCCCCCATATTTACTTCTAGAATCTAGTTGATAGCTTATTTAACCTATCTACAATGTACCCCGTTAAGTAGTCTCCGTGGCTAAATGGTAGCGTCCGCGACTCTGAGTCGGCAGGTCGAGGGTTCGCACCCCGTCACGGACTGAGGTTAGTAAGGGCATACACTCAGGGTAACGATTACACATGCCAAAACAAGTCCTTCGCAAGAAGGCATCCGTCCTAGCCTTTAGTAGAAAAGGGAGTTCGAGACGTAAAACCGAATCATCTTGTACAATTTAGCCCGTTAATAAGCTAGTTAGATAATCGATACATTGGGGAGTGCCCTATTACAGTCATTACAAACTAGCATATTGCTTAACTGTCAGTATACAGTCATACAGATATTTATAGTATTACTGATTTTCACCTTTATCTCAGTCATATAGCTCTGAAGAATGCGAGGTGTCCGTGTCAGTTTTAAACAGTTTTTGGGAACTATTTATATTAATGGAGTAAAGAATATTGGTTGGAAGAAGTCGCTTTGGAGTGGCAGGTCACAGTTCTTGTACTTTTAATAGGGATCTTATGATTGATGATTGGCTGTTAGTAATAAACTGGGGTAGATTGTTGGACGATTATCTGCTATAAAAACTAAGCAGTAGCTTCTCATAGATGACCCCACTTCATTTTTAGCATTCAAGGAGCATTTCAGAAGTGTCTTTTCATCACCATATTACTCTGTACGACGGCAGCAATGTTCAGTCATGTACTTTGGATACTTGGATTCCTTCAGGACCTTACTGATAGGCAGATGTCGTGTGCTAGTGTGATGAACGTAATTACTCAGTATTTTTAAGTGTAGAGAAAAACTAAGGGGAGATTAGTCTTATGAGGTAGAATTAAGACACTGGTAAAACTGACCTAGTAGTCATTTATATTTTAAAACTAATAAGGTGGTACATAGATTATTAATTAGTTATTAACAATAAATAGTTTTTGTGCTGCTTTTAAATATCACGCCAGATTCAAAATAAAAAAATAGTTGGCTAGTGCAATGTGAAAGAGAGAAATAACCCGAGAGGTGGTTTAGGTAAAGTAAGTCTTCCTTTATATATATATATATATATATATATATATATATATATATATATATATATATATACATAAATATATATAAATATATATATATATATATATATATATATATATATATATATATATATATATAAATATATATATATATATATATATATATATATATATATATATATATATATATATATATATATATATATATATATATATATATATAAATATATAAATAAATATAGATATAGATATAGATATAGATATATAAATATATATATATATATATATATATATATATATATATATATATATAGAAATAAATATAGATATAGATATAGATATAGATATATAAATATATATATATATATATATATATATATATATATATATATATATATATATATATATATATATATATATATATATATATATATATATATATATATATATATATATATATATATGTATATATATATATATATATATATATATATATATATATATATATATATATATATATATATATATATATATATATATACACATGTGTGTGTGTGTGTGTGTCTGTGTGTGTATGTGTATGTGTGTGTCTGTATGTGTATGATTACCTAATTGTGTTTACGGGAAAGAACCCAAAGCTCGTATCTTCCCGTCTCCTCATCGGTTTCATTTTCTACTTAGTGATACTTATCATACCTGTCCTTAAAACTATGGATTGAGATAGCATTAACTACCTCCTCGCTTAGCCAATTCCAATTATCAACTACTCTTACACTGAAAAAGTATTTCCTTACATCCTGCAAAGAAGTTTTCTTACGAAGCTTCAAACTATGATCTCTAGTTCTAGAGCCAGCCATATCAAAATATCGATCCTTATCAACATTATCATAACCATGAAGGAATTTAAAGATTGTCATCATATCCCCCCTCAGTCTTCTAGCTTCGAGTGATGGTAAGTCTAATTCCCTCAGCCTCTCATCATAACTGAGATTACGTATTTCTGGCACCAGTTTCGTGGCATGTCTTTGAAGTTTTTCAAGCTTAGCTATGTGCTTTTTCAAGTGCCGATTCCAAAAAGGGGCTGCATATTCGAGTTTTGGCCTCACATAGGTTACATAAATCTTTCTGAACATTTCCTTGTCCATGTGCCTGAAGGCTACCCTTACATTTGATAAGAAGGCATATGCTGCCCTTACTATGCCATTTATGTGTATTTCTGGAGACAAATCTGCCAGTATGTTTACTCCTAGATTTCTCTCATTTTCTGTCCCTTGAAGTTGTGCTCTAGCCACCGAGTAGTCAAGCTTGGGCCTTCTTGCACTTGTACCCATTCTCATTACCTTACATTTTGAAGTACTGAATTTCATTAGCCACTTTTCTGACCACTCATGCAGACTATTTAGATCTTCCTTAAGTTCTCTACCATTGTTCTCGTTTCCTATTTTCTTCACAATCTTTGCATCATCTACAAATATATTCATGAATGAATTTAGAGACTCTTGTAGGTCATTTACATATACAAGGAACAAAAGTGGACCTAAAACTGAACCCTGTGGAACTCCACTACTAACTCTTCTCCATTCAGACACTGAGTGTCTTACTCTAACCCTCTGTTCCCTTCCTTCTAAGTAAGTTTTTATCCATTCCAAGACATTTCCACCTATTCTAGCCATTGCTTGCAGCTCCCTAATAAGTCTCCCATGTGGAACAGTGTCAAACGCTTTCTGGAAGTCTAGGAATATGCAATCTGCCCAGCCTTCTCTCTCTTGTAAGATTTGGCTTACCTCATCATAAAATTCTAATAAGTTTGTTACTGTTGATCTACCTTCTCTGAAGCCATGTTGCCTCACAGACAAAAAAGTTGAAGGATTCCAAGTGAAGAGAGATATGTTTCCTTAGTAGTTTCTCTATAACTTTGCAAACTATGCTGGTCAAGGAAACTGGACTATAGTTCAGAACCGTACCCCTCCTTCCCTTTTTGAAGATAGATATCACATTTGCTTGTTTCCAGCATCTTGGAATCTCCCCTGACTCCAGTGACTTTTTAAATATGATACTTAGTGCCACTGATATTGAGTTTGCGCATTTTTTAAGTACATGAGAGGATATGTCATCAGGACCTGTAGCTTTATGAACATCTAGTGTGTGTGTGATTACCTAATTATGTTTATGGGAAAGAGCCCAAAGCTCGTATCTTCCCGTCTCCTCATCGGTTCCATTTTATACTTAGTGATACTTATCATACCTGTCCTTAAAACTATGGATTGAGATAGCATTAACTACCTCCTCGCTTAGCCAATTCCAATTATCAACTACTCTTACACTGAAAAAGTATTTCCTTACATCCTGCAAAGAAGTTTTCTTACGAAGCTTCAAACTATTACCTCTAGTTCTAGAGCCATCCATATCAATATATCGATCCCTATTCACTCTATCATAACCACGAAGGAATTTAAAGACTGTCACCATATCCCCCCTCAATCTTCTAGCTTCGAGTGATGGTAAGTCTAATTCCCTCAGCCTCTCATCATAACTGAGATTGCGTATTTCTGGCACCAGTTTCGTGGCATGTCTTTGAACTTTTTCACGCTTAGCTATGTGCTTTTTCAAGTGCGGATTCCAAAAGGGGGCTGCATATTCGAGTTTTGGCCTCACATACGTTACATAAATATTTCTGAACATTTCCTTGTCCATGTGCCTGAAGGCTACCCTTACATTTGATAAGAATGCATATGCTGCCCTTACTATGCCATTTATATGTATTTCTGGAGACAAATCTGCCAGTATGTTTACTCCTAGATCTCTCTCATTTTCTGTCTCTTGAAGTTGTACTCCAGCCACCGAGTAGTCAAGCTTGGGCCTTCTTGCACTTGTACCCATTCTCATTACCTTGCATTTTGAAGTACTGAATTTCATTAGCCACTTTTCTGACCACTCATGCAGACTATTTAGATCTTCCTTAAGTTCTCTACCATTGTTCTCGTGTCCTATTTTCTTCACAATCTTTGCATCATCTGCAAATATATTCATGATTGAATTTAGAGACTCTTGTAGGTCATTTACATATACAAGGAACAAAAGTGGCCCTAAAACTGAACCCTGTGGAACTCCACTACTAACTCTTCTCCATTCAGACACTGAGTGTCTTACTCTAACCCTCTGTTCCCTTCCTTCTAAGTAAGTTTTTATCCATTCCAAGACATTTCCACCTATTCTAGCCATTGCTTGCAGCTCCCTAATAAGTCTCCCATGTGGAACAGTGTCAAACGCTTTCTGGAAGTCTAGGAATATGCAATCTGCCCAGCCCTCTCTCTCTTGTAAGATTCGGCTTACCTCATCATAAAATTCTAATAAATTTGTTACTGTTGATCTACCTTCTCTGAAGCCATGTTGCCTCACAGACAAAAAAGTTGAAGGATTCCAAGTGAAGAGAGATATGTTTCTTTAGTAGTTTCTCCATAACTTTGCAAACTATGCTGGTCAAGGAAACTGGTCTATAGTTCAGAGCCGTATCCCTCCTTCCCTTTTTGAAGATAGATATCACATTTGCTTGTTTCCAGCATCTTGGAATCTCCCCTGACTCCAGTGACTTTTTAAATATGATACTTAGTGCCACTGATATTGAGTTTGGGCATTTTTTAAGTACATGAGGGGATATGTCATCAGGACCTGTAGCTTTATGAACATCTAGTGTGTGTGTGATTATCTAATTATGTTTACGGGAAAGAGCCCAAAGCTCGTATCTTCCCGTCTCCTGATCGGTTCCATTTTATACTTAGTGATACTTATCATACCTGTCCTTAAAACTATGGATTGAGATAGCATTAACTACCTCCTCGCTTAGCCAATTCCAATTATCAACTACTCTTACACTGAAAAAGTATTTCCTTACATCCTGCAAAGAAGTTTTCTTACGAAGCTTCAAACTATTACCTATAGTTCTAGAGCCAGCCATATCAATATATCGATCCCTATCCACTCTATCATAACCACGAAGGAATTTAAAGACTGTCACCATATCCCCCCTCAATCTTCTAGCTTCGAGTGATGGTAAGTCTAATTCCCTCAGCCTCTCATCATAACTGAGATTGCGTATTTCTGGCACCAGTTTCGTGGCATGTCTTTGAACTTTTTCACGCTTAGCTATGTGCTTTTCAAGTGCGGATTCCAAAAGGGGGCTGCATATTCGAGTTTTGGCCTCACATAGGTTACATAAATATTTCTGAACATTTCCTTGTCCATGTGCCTGAAGGCTACCCTTACATTTGATAAGAAGGCATATGCTGCCCTTACTATGCCATTTATATGTATTTCTGGAGACAAATCTGCCAGTATGTTTACTCCTAGATATCTCTCATTTTCTGTCTCTTGAAGTTGTACTCCAGCCACCGAGTAGCCAAGCTTGGGCCTTCTTGCACTTGTACCCATTCTCATTACCTTACATTTTGAAGTATTGAATTTCATTAGCCACTTTTCTGACCACTCATGAAGATTATTTAGATCCTCCTGAAGTTCTCTACCATTGTTCTCGTTTTTTACTTTCTTCACAATCTTTGCATCATCTGCAATCATATTCATGAATGAATTTACAGACTGGTAGGTCATTTACATATACAAGGAACAAAAGTGGCCCTAAAACTGAACCCTGTGGAACTCCACTACTAACTCTTCTCCATTCAGACACTGAGTGTCTTACTCTAACCCTCTGTTCCCTTCCTTCTAAGTAAGTTTTTATCCATTCCAAGACATTTCCACCTATTCTAGCCATTGTTTGCAGCTTCCTAATAAGTCTCCCATGTGGAACAGTGTCAAACGCTTTCTGGAAGTCTAGGAATATGCAATCTGCCCAGCCCTCTCTTTCCTGTAAGATTCGGCTTACCTCATCATAAAATTCTAATAAATTTGTTACTGTTGATCTACCTTCTCTGAAGCCATGTTGCCTCACTGACAAAAGGTTGAAGGATTCCAGCAAACTATGCTGGTCAAGGAAACTGGTCTATAGTTCAGAGCCGTATCCCTCTTTCCCCTTTTGAAGATAGGTATCACACTTGCTTGTTTCCAGCATCTTGGAATCTCCCCTGACTCCAGTGACTTTTTAAATATGATACTTAGTGCCACTGATATTGAGTTTGCGCATTTTTTAAGCACATGAGGGGATATGTTATCAGGACCTGTAGCTTTATGAACATCTAAATCCATCAGCGCTTTGCATACCTCTGTGGCTGTAAGGTTGACGTTCTCTAATACTAGTCCTTGAGCTTCTATCTCTGCAATCTTAGGGGGTGGGGTATTTTCTTCTGTAAATACTGACTGAAACTCCTTGTTCAATTCTTTGCAGATCTCTTCATCCATCTCAGTGATGCTTCCATCCGCTCTCTTTAGCCTTAAAACCTGTTCTTTTACCTTCAGTTTTCCTCTGATAAAGCTGTGGAAAAGCTTGTGATTTTCTTTAGCCTTCCTGGTGATGTCCCTCTCATAGTCTCTCTCTGCCTCTCTCCTTTTACTTAGGTAGTCATTTCTTGCTCTTTTGTAGGTTTGCCAGGCATTTATGTTTTTTCTCCTCCTATACCTTTCCCAGCATTTGTCTCTCCACTCCTTAGCTCTTTTACACCCATTATCGAACCATTTCTCTCTGGCATGAATTACACCTACTTTGGTGACAGGTATGCAGCAATCTAATATCTTCCCATATTTCTCACAAAAGATGTCATACATTTCTGGTACAGATTTGTTGTAAAATAAGGTTCTCCAGTCAATAACTGCAAAAAGCTCATTCTTTTTGATGTAATCTCCTTTCGGATAGTTTCTCCTCATGTCCTCAGTGCCTCTACTCTCAGGCAGAATATCTTCAATGATATACTCCATCAACAACACACAGTGGTCACTCTTTCCAATTGGTGGTTCATACTCAATTTTTTCAATATCCAACACATTATCAGTGAATACTAGATCAAGTAGTGATGGCTCATCCCCACCCCTGGCCCTCGTTGGTTCCATTACATGTTGTTGTAGGAAATTCCCTTGTACGCAATCTAGGAATCTTGCCCCGAATGAGTCCTCACCACTGTGTGGGTCAAGATATATCCAATCTATCTCTTTATTATTTAAATCTCCCTTAATCAAAATCCTACATTTTTTTCCCCGTGCCATGTTAACAACTGAGCTTATGATTTCAGTAGTACCTATATGACTTTCCTCATAAACTTCAAGCCTATTCTGGTTCCTTGGTGGGTTATATACAACAGTTATTATAATGCTCTCTGACCCAGTATTTATGCGAGCAACAAGAAATTCCTTGAACTCACTTTCTATAGCCAAGTTTATTTCTTCAACTTGAATCCTCTCACTTATGAGCAGTGCTATCCCTCCATCAGTCCTCTCAGATCTTTCAACCCTTAGTATTCTGCGGCCCTTAGGAAAAACTGTGACACTGTTTATGTCCTCACTCAACTTAGTCTCTGTAATTGCTACTATATCGGCCTTACTGTTGTGAATGCTATCTTTTAATTCTACTGCCTGTGTGTGATTACCTCATTGTGATTACCTAATCGTGTTTACGTGAAAGAGCCCAAAGCTCGTATCTTCCCGTCTCCTGATCGGTTCCATTTTGTACTTAGTGATTCTTATCATACCTGTCCTTAAAACTATTGATTGATATATGTGTGATTACCTAATTGTGTTTACGGGAAAGAGCCCAAAGCTCGTATCTTCCCGTCTCCTCATCGGTTCCATTTTGTACTTAGTGATACTTATCATACCTGTCCTTAAAACTATTGATTGAGATAGCATTAACTACCTCCTTTCTTAGCGAATTCCAATTATCAACTACTCTTACACTGAAAAAGTATTTCCTTACATCCTGCAAAGAAGATTTCTTACGAAGCTTCAAATTATGACATCTAGTTCTAGAGCCTGCCATATCAAAATATCGATCCCTATCCACTCTTATCATAACCATGAAGGAATTTAAAGACTGTCACCATATCCCCCCCATCTTCTAGCTTCGAGTGATGGTAAGTCTAATTCCCTCAGCCTCTCATCATAACTGAGATTATGTATTTCTGGCACCATTCAACAAATTTATGCACAATTCAACAAATTGATTCGAGAAATTGCTAGCTGTTAAAGAGATCGAGAGTTTTTGGATAAATTTAAAGTTATAAATCCCTCCCTCCCTTATTTCTATGGCTTGCCGAAAA
>JAXCGZ010023509.1:0-2500 GCA_037179515.1 Halocaridina rubra
CTAGAGAGTCACTATATTACCTTGACTCAGCCACATTCTTTATGAGAGGAAAAATGGCTCATGGATATAGAAAACTCTTGACAGTTACCGAAACAGGTACACACACACACACACACACACACAACACACACACACACACACACACACACACCACACACACACACACACACACACACACACACACACACACACAAGTTATGATCGCAGTATTCATTTATTTATATTTTTTAATGAGTGTGATCAAGGACGGGCAAAAATAAAATAAAACAATACTGCCCTAATCGGGCCTGGGCACGAAGATAACAAAGTAAATAGAAACGCAGATGGAGAGTGCAGTGACTTGTCAGATGTGAAGGGATATTAAGAGATGTGTAACGAATATCCAAGAATATTCGGTGTATATGTAGGCAGAGAAATAGAACGTAACTGATGGAAGACTTATCATCGAACTGTACTGGACAGTCCTATTTAAGTCCAAAAGACCCTTCGAACGCATGGTAAGACTAGTTGAATTTAGGAATGCACAAAGCGAGGGAAATGTCAGTGCTAAAAGCATTTACTATCACACAATCAAGCTAAGATATTATTGGTAACTGGTAAGCACAAAGCGAGGGAACTGACATTGCTAAAACTAGTTACCGCCATACATACGTACACGCATGTATACATACATACACACAGGCTGAGATAGTATTTTTTTAAATGTAAGGGAGAAAATTATTACTAGAATGCACAAAGTGAGGAAACTGTAAACGCCAAGAGTATTTACGATCACACACACACACGCGCACATGTACATAACAAGAAACTAGTTTTCAGTTGAAGAATAGTTAATAAAGACAATATGAATAAAATATGTGTGAAAGCATTTTTAGTTTTAATAACACATAAGCGTCAGTGAGTTAAATAAAAAATTAGGAGTTAGGAAGCTGGAAGCACAGAGCTATTGCCCTTAAGCACAAAGAAGCAATTACAGCTGAGGGAATTAGACTTACCATCACTCGAAGCTAGAGGAGTGAGGGGGGATATGGTGACAGTCTTTAAATTCCTTCATGGTTATGATAGAGTGGATAGGGATAGATATTTTGATATGGCTGGCTCTAGAACTAGAGGTCATAGTTTGAAGCTTCGTCAGAAAACTTCTTTGCAGGATGTAAGGAAATACTTTTTCAGTGTAAGAGTAGTTGATAATTGGAATTCGCTAAGCGAGGAGGTAGTTAATGCTATCTCAATCCATAGTTTTAAGGACAGGTATGATAAGTATCACTAAGAATAAAATGGAACCGATGAGGAGACGGGAAGATACGAGCTTTGGGCTCTTTCCCGTAAACACAATTAGGTAATCACACTTAGTGGTGTCTAGAAAATAATTTTTTAAAACAAGAACAGTTGAAAGTGGAATGCGCTAAGCGAGGATATTGCCAATGTTGAAAGTAATTACAATTTCTAATAGATAAGATGAGTGTTAGTATTTCACAACACAAACTGGAATAAGTATAAATAGGCTCCTCCGGCACTAGATGTCAATATTTATCAAATTCATAAGTGTTTTTTTTTTTTTTTGCGACACAGCACATGATTTTATGCATTCTGGATGAGAGAGCGTATACAGGGAAGATATCTATCTGTATACAAAAGTCATAATTCCCCTTATAGTCATAGTCATAGATTTTATTGCCAAATATTTAGAATACATACATGAATAAATATGTACATTATATTCAAAGGCACTAGCCTGCTGAGCAAGAGCTCCCTGGCAGGCAGTTTAATATATATTTCACATAATTTAAAGTATGACGGCAATAGTTAACAAAAGCTCCAATATAGCAATCTCATACTTATCTTGTAATAAAACAAAACAGTAGCCTGACCTTAACCTGGACATAATGATACACCAATCCTGTATTAATTATTAATCAACAGTTGCTTGATTTTGCCTAGTAAATAAATGCTGTTTGAGTTTCTTTTTAAATAAAGTTGTACCAGTTATTGTTTCTAAATCTTCTGGTAATGCATTCCAACATTTTGGGCCAAAACAGTGAATAGAAAATTTGTACAAGGTTGTTCTCGGCTGTGGACATATCAAATTTATATTGTTATCTCTGGTTCCATGGTAGTGTTGAATAAATCTAAATAATTTTCTGTCATCATTAACATCACTATGTATAATAATAAGATATAAACGGTCTTATTAAGGGGGGAAAGGCTAAATTAAAGCAAAAACTTAACTCTGGGAGGAAAATACAAAGTAGGATGTTCCCAGTGCTCTTAATCCGCTCGTTTAGTCGACTTATACGACACGCAGGGGAACAAGGAGAAGATATTCTTGTCCACCTACCGGAGGCCCTGTAGACTAAAGAGCGTAGACGAATCTAGCCCATCTCTAGATACACACAAGGGTGGTGTCTTTACTATACTTTAGTACCATAATCTGAATATCAATGAGATCTGTAAGAGAAGTGATAAACGTAAAGCCAGAAGTGAAATAGCAAATGCAAAT
>JAXCGZ010023509.1:7500-12500 GCA_037179515.1 Halocaridina rubra
TAAAACTGAGTTGCAGGACAATCATAAATACCTTTATCAGAGTCCGAGTTTGCACATGATGTCTTCCACTCATGAATAAACATTCCTTCTTATAACTTTATAAGTGATAATGCGAGACAAGGTGACTGCTTAGGTACTAAATTATACCTTAAGAAAAATCTTAGATAGATTCGCAACTCCCAACCATGATGAGGTGACGAGGACACAACAGGAGATTAGAGGCCAAGCGATTAGTGCGTATGCGAAAGTATTAATTGAGCACTGAGGATGATTAATTTAACGTTGATAATGATTAATTAGGTCATTAAATATACGAAGATGACGAATGATTTATAATTAAGCGGCTTCATCGCGTTCTTGATGACCTCAATTAAAAGTAAAATGAATAATGATTATCATAATATTACTAATAATAATAATAATAATAATAATAATAATAATTATTATTATTATCATTATTATAATTAGTAGTAGTAGTAGCAGCAGCAGCAGCAGTATTAGCAGTGACAATAGAAACAGCAGTAGTAATATTATATATATATATATATATATATATATATATATATATATATATATATATATAATATATATATATATATATATATATATATGGGTATGTGTGTGTAATTGCTATTTTTTTGTAGTTAGGGCGTCATATATTCTATTTATTTTTATCGATTTTAATTATTATTTATATTAATTTGTTTTATTATTACCATTATTTTCATTATTATTATTATTATTATTATTATTATTATTATTATTATTATTATTATTTCCTTTACATCTTATTCAATTATTGATTCGATTGTGGCCAGTATGTGGGGATTATCGACTGACCCTGACTGGTAATTAAGATTGGTATCTCTTAATCCCTATTAAAGTCCCTTTTGAGGCAGGTTTTTCTCCTTATTTTCATATGTTCTTGGCTTAGAGAAGGTGGCCAGATAAGGTCACGAAATTAATAAGCACTCCAAATATATTTTCGTTGTTTTCTTTAATGGGCTTTTCCTACCATTTTAGACTGTATGGTAACAGTTAAATGTTATTAATATATATATATATATATATATATATATATATATATATATATATATATATATATATATATATATATATATATATATATATATATATATATATATATATATATTTGTGTGTGGTCAGAAAAGACCCATAAAAGAAAACAACTGGAAAGAAAATAGTTGAGGTACTTAATAATTTCATGAACTAATCTTGATACCTTTCAAACAATTTTGAGGAGGTGACCAAATTAGGTCACGAAAGTACTAACTACTTAATATGCTTTTCTCCGTTCTTTTCTATAATGGGCCTCTTCCGACCAATTTGGAATGCATGACAACAGTTCAGTGTTGTCTTTTTATTCAGAAGTTTACGAGGCAGTAGATTGTGGCAAAGAATATGATACAATATATCTAGATTTTAGCAAAGCTTTTGATAGAGTTCCTCACAAAAGATTAGTTAAAAAGCTGGAAGCTCATGGTATAGGAGGAACTGTGCTCAGATGGATCAAACAATGGTTAAAAGACAGAAAACAGAGGGTTTGCATAAATGGAGAGAAATCAGAGTGGGGCTCGGTTACAAGCGGGGTACCACAAGGCTCGGTACTGGGTCCTCTATTATTCATCGTATATCTAAATGATCTGGATTCGGATATCAGTAGTAACCTAAGTAAATTCGCAGACGACACTAAAATAGGTAGAACTATAAATGGAAAAGAAGACATTCATGCTTTACAGGAAGATCTAAATAGATTATCTGAATGGTCGGACAAATGGCAAATGGAATTTAATGTTGAAAAATGTAAAGTAGTTAAAATGGGTACTATAAAAGACAATACTAGTTATAAGCTAAATAACCATGAAATCATGAGTTCTCAGTGTGAAAGGGATTTGGGAGTTCTTGTGAGTAGTAGTCTTAAGCCAAGAGAGCAATGCACAGCAGTCAGAAATAAAGCAAACAGAATTTTAGGATTTATCTCAAGAAGCGTCAGCAATAGGACGGAAAAAGTTATTTTGCAGCTCTATCTTGCATTAGTTAGGCCCCATTTAGATTATGCTGTGCAATTCTGGTCACCCTATTATAGAATGGAAATTGAATCCTTGGAGAGAGTGCAACGAAGAATGACCAAGATGATACACAATATCAGAAATCTACCATATGAGGACAGATTAAAAAAACTTAATCTACATTCTCTAGAGAGGCGAAGAGTTAGGGGGGATATGATTGAAGTGTATAAATGGTTTAAAGGGATTAACAAGGGAGATATTAATAAAGTTTTAAAAATTCATGATCAAACCAGAACTCGTAATAATGGATTTAAGCTTGATAAATTTAGGTTCAGAAGGGAAATTGGTAAAAATTGGTTTGGTAATAGAGTAGCTGATGCATGGAACAAGCTTCCTAGTATGATAGTAAATGCCAATACCTTAGACACCTTCAAATGTAGATTAGATAGACATATGACAGAGGTAGGGTGGGTATGAATAGGTTAGTGCTTATTAGAAAAATCATAAAAAGAAAAACAGAATAAATAAGTAGAGTAGAATAGAATAGGTTAGACATGCTGAAAATACAATTAAAAAATGGAGCTGCCTCGTGTGTGCCAGTAGGCATGTTGCAGTGTCCTCTATTCTTATGTTCTTATGTTCTTATATATATATATATATATATATATATATATATATATATATATATATATATATATATATATATATATGAACAGAAAATGGCCATAAATAAAGCACACGAGAAATGGAGATGTGCTGTGTATTACAACCGAAGTAAGGTTCTCTTAAGGTACAAATGAATTTATTTGTACCTGAAGAGGATTGCAGTATGGTCGTAATGTATAGTACATCTCTGTTATACTTTGTGCTTTATATATGGGCCTTTTCTGCTTTATAGGGAACGTGTATTTACAGTTCACTTTGCATATATATATATATATATATATATATATATATATATATATATATATATATATATATATAATGGTCAGCGGCAGGGCGAGGAAAATTAAGAGGTTACATTCTGAAGACTTCAGTGCAGACATATTGCAGACTTACTGAAAACTTGATGAAGACTTAATTCATGGTTCAAAAAGTCAGCTCACATTCAATTAGTGCAAACTGCATAGTAGTGTGTAGGGATCCTTGGGGAGTTATATTAAAGATAAGATCAGGATGCAGCCTGGATCGTGTTTCTAGGTTTATAAAAATAAGATCAAGATGGTTTCTGACCAAGCCTTGATTATCAACCTGTTCTCTAACCAAGAGGAAAGGTGATGCAGAAAACTTTCCTTTTGGGAAAAAAAAACTAACAACTGTGTTCACACTTGACATAAATATACAGTGTAGTATATAAGATACAAAATATCAAATATGATAGAAAATACAAAAAATATGAAGTTCACAATTCCTGGGAGATCTAGTTGGGATATAGATGACGAGTCTCGGGATGAAAGCTTTGTGGATGGGTAGAAATTTGGCTGTGTTGACTCACACTTCAGTTGGTGCGTTGGTTGAGGTGAACATGAGCCATGCATCTGTGCGTGGTAGTGAATTACTTCGGTGGTGACCAAGCGTTGTTGGTGATGTCAATGAAATGGTGGTGGTTTGTGAGGAAATCTGCACTTATGACAGTGTCGCATGCATCTGTAGAGAGTGATAATGGGGCGTTTTTACGTCAGGGTGGAGATGTCATCCCCGATGTGAAATCCAGCGTAACAGTTGTTAGTGGCCGAGGGGGATAAAGGTGGAAGCAGCCAGAAACGGCAGGAAACTGTCTTTGCATCTAGTAGGAGAAGGCCTTTGGAGATGAGGGTAAGGAGTTGTGTGCCAGAAAAGTCGTCCCTGATGCAGAATCCAATTTCACTGTGGTTGGTGAACGAGGGCGAAAAAGTGGGGCCAACGGAACTGGCAGGAGTCCGTCTTCGCATCTAGTAGGAAACAAGGGCATTCGAAAAGGCAGCTCCAACTGGCATTGGGAGGTTTATGCGCCAATCTAACTAGCAGGGAAACATTTCTGAGACCACTGTTGGGTCAGTTTCAGCAGGAGGTGCCTACACATCTAGTGCAGAGATGCAATGAGAGACAGCATGGAAAGATGAGAAGAAGCAGGGATGTTTCACTCTAAGTGGCTTCATTTTTGCATTTAATTCAATTCCCAATCTTATTCGGACTATACATTAATCAAATAAGCACATTACATATGTGAAAACATGAATAATTTTTTTTACCCAGACCAGGACTTGAACCTAGGACTTATAATTACTAAGCCAAGGAGCTACCAACTACATACCACAGAAGGTTAAAAGGAATCCAACCATATAGCTTATATCTGCTATACTTAGTAGTGAAAGCATTCTATCTGAATGCCACTATGTTCATAGTAATTATAAGTCCTAGGTTCAAGTCCCGGTTGGGGTAAAAAATTATTCATGTTTTCACATATGTAATGTGCTTATTTGATTATTGTATAGCCCGAATGAGATTGGGTATTGAATTAAATGCGAAAATGAAGCCACGAGTGAGGCTGGGGAATCTGTAATATGAACATAGTGGCATTCAGATAGAATGTGTTCATTCCTAAGTATAGCAGATATAAGCTACAAGGTTGGATTCCTTTTAACCTTCTGAGGTGTGTAGTTGGTAGCGCCTTGACTTAGTAATTATAAGGCCCACCGGGGTAAAAAATTATTCATGTATTCACATATGTAATGTGCTTATTTGATTATTGTATAGCCCGAATGAGATTGGGAATTGAATTAAATGCGAAAATGAAGCCACGAGTGAGGTTGGGGAATCTGTAATATGAACATAGTGGCATTCAGATAGAATGCGTTCATTCCTAAGTATAGCAGGTATAAGCTATAAGGTTGGATTTCTTTTAACCTTCTGAGGTGTGTAGTTGGTAGCGCCTTGACTTAGTAATTATAAGTCCTAGGTTCAAGTCCCTGTCGGGGTAAAATATTATTC
>JAXCGZ010023509.1:17500-20000 GCA_037179515.1 Halocaridina rubra
AAACGCTAGTAAGACTTAGTTCATATTCTTTGGGTCAAGACCAAAAGAATTAATAATTAAGGTAGGAACCCTCTAAATATGTGAACACTCTAGGCCTGATTATGGACTGCTATTTACAATTTTATGAACATGTGGAGACTGTGTGTGCTAAAGCAAATGGTCAATTAATTATTTTTTTGAATAGCATCAAAGATCAATTTGATAAACAGAGTAGAAAAGTTATAGTTACGTCCTTGAAATGAAGCAAATTTTCCTATTGTGTAGTTCTTCGGGGATCATATCACAGAACCTTGTTAAAAAATGTGCAAAAGCATCAGAATTTTGCTGCCAAAGTGGGTGATGGTAACAGATGAAAATATGAAAGAGCTACGCCATATATTAAGGATACGAATTGGTTAAAGGTAAAGGAACAAGTAAGTTTTGAACGTTTATTGTTTATGTAAAAAAATATAAGGGGTTACCTGCCAAAGTGGTTAGTATGTCTAGAAAATGTAAGAGCTGTGATACTCAAGAGATACAAGACAATCAGACAAATTAATAGTACCAAGAACTATCACAGTTAATGCGGGCAGGGCTTCTTCGTGTCAGGGGAGCTAACGTATGGACTTCATTGTCAAACCACACACAAAATTTGCCTCGAATAATCTTTTTAAAAAAAAGAAGTAAAAAGTAATCTGCAAGTCTATTAGTTGTAATAAATACTTTGTAAATGTATGTAAAGGTTTTGTATGTATTTTTTTTTCTTCAAGAATACCCATTGTAATTTTTTAGTAGAATAATGGCATTATTATTATTATTATTATTATTATTATTATTATTATTATTATTATCCTCTGTCTTCTTTATAGGTCCTCTTTCTTTCTCTCCTTCTCTTCATCTCCTTCGTCTCCTTTCTTCTACATGGAGTTCATTCTAACTTTTTCCTTTTTTCTGCCTCCACTTCTTACCCTTTCTCTCTCTTCTGTATTCCTTTGTTTTTCTCCTGTTTTTCATCCGTCCACTTTATCCTTCCTCTTCTCTTGTTCTCATCCGTCCACTTTATCCTTCCTCTTCTCTTGATTTCATCCGTCCTCTTTGTCCTTCCTCTCCTCTTGTTCTCATTCGTTCTCTTTATTCTTCCTATTCTCTTGTTCTCATTCGTTCTCTTTATTCTTCCTATTCTCTTGCTCTCATTCGTACTCTTTCTTCTTCCCCTCATTCGTCCTTAACCCATTAATTGCAAGGACGAGGAAAGGACGAACAATAGAGAGAAATGAGGGCAAGTCAATTGGTAGCGAAACGAAATGACCATATCCTACCCCCTTTCATTCAAAATCTCCTTAATGGGGGGTTTGCACGGTCAAGCGGTTCGTCGAACGCGGTGCGACAGACAAGTGTTTGAAGTGATGTTCGAACGTGTGAACGGGGTATTTGGTTGTCGAACACCTGTTCGACAACCAAATACCCGTTCACACGTTCGAACATCACTTCAAACACTTGTCTGTTGAACCGCGTTCGACGAACCGTTTGACCGTGTAAACCCCCCTTAAGACTCTCACTCTCTCTCTCTCACTCAGTGTGTGTTTGTATGGTCATAGTCTCTTATTTCTTAGTATATTCGTCTTCTTCTTGTAGACTTCATGTCATTAAATATCTTAAATTCACTCTCTCGTCCTTCTTCTTCTAGACTTTATGTAAGTAAGAAGATTCAGTTCTCTCTCTCTCTCTCTCTCTCTCTCTCTCTCTCTCTCTCTCTCTCTCTCTCTCTCTCTCTCTCTCTCTCTCTCTCTCTCTCTCTCTCTCTCTCTCTCTCTGTTGCTCTTCCATTTTCCATTTTCTCTGGTTTTACTTTTCATTAATTTTTAATCAGTTTTCCTGAATCCTATTACATTTCAATTATTGCAATTTATCATGCATTTTATTTTCCCCTCTTTATTCACTTATTACTACCTAATTTCATATCCATTATATGTTATTACTAATACACACAACAACAACACACACACACACACACACACACACACACACACACACACACACACACACACACGTGAGGGGGGATATGGTGACAGTCTTTAAATTCCTTCATGGTTATGATAGAGTGGATAGGGATCGATATTTTGATATGGCTGGCTCTAGAACTAGAGTTCATAGTTTGAAGCTTCGTAAGAAAACTTCTTTGCAGGATGTAAGGAAATACTTTTTCAGTGTGAGAGTAGTTGATAATTGGAATTGGCTAAGCGAGGAGGTAGTTAATGCTATCTCAATCCATAGTTTTAAGGACAGGTATGATAAGTATCACTAAGTATAAAATGGAACCGATGAGGAGACGGGAAGATACGAGCTTTGGGCTCTTTCCCGTAAACACAATTAGGTAATCACACACACACACACACACACACACACACACACACACACACACACACACACACACACACAAACATGGGGGATATAGAAGATAATGAAAGAAGATCAGGGGATGGGGCCTCATTAAAATTGCTGTACACAAATGCTGATGGAA
>JAXCGZ010023509.1:25000-37041 GCA_037179515.1 Halocaridina rubra
CGCCTTGGCGCAATAAATTAATAAAATAAAATAATAAAATAATGTTCCCGCTCTTCATCTGTGATCTTCTACAATCCCCATTTTCCTCTGGTCTTCATGCCTTTGCTGATTATTCTACCCTTCACTTTTCCTCTGCCTTTTCTTCACAACCTTCATCTGCTACTCGTAATCAGTCTCATATCACTCTTTGTCCTACTCTCATCTCCGATTTGTAGAGGGTATCTGAGTGACACACTACAAATTTAGTTAAATTCAATGCCTCCAAGAAACAGTTTCTGGCTATCTCTTTATCTTCTTCACCCCCTGATAACCCTATTGTCTTCGAAACTAACGAAATTTAATCTCTTAATTCTATCAACATATTAGGAATCTATATAGTATCTAATATGTCTTGGAGGAATCACCTAATCCAAATTTCTAAAGCTTCATCCAAAAAATTGGGGGTTCTGTTTCATATTCGTCATTACTTTTCCTCTTTACAGTTACTTAAAATCTATAAAGGTCTTATTCTTCCCTGCTTAGAAAGTTGCTCACACATCTAGGGTGCTTCTTCTTATACTTATCTCCTTGACAGGGTTGAATCTAGGGCAGTCAGACTCATTAATGATCCTTCTCTTACTTCTAATCTGGATTCTATTTCTCCATCGCTACTGCTTCCATCGCTGCTCTGATGAGTTGGCGAGTTGCATCCCTCCCCCTCTGCCGAGGCAGCATAACAATCGCCAAGCGGCCTCATCTCACAGGTACTGTGTGGAGATTTGTAACTCGCGGATTGGTCGGTGCAGCAACTGCTTCTTCCCATCTACCTCCAGACTCTGAAACTCTCTTCCTCATTCTGTCTTTCTTATTTCTAATGACCTATCATCATTCAAAAAGTGGATCTATCGTCATCTCAGGGTCTAATCCTCCATATCTCTAGGTCCTCTGTACTTTGACTGTTTTTTCTGTCTGTCCTTTTCCTCTGTGTAACATTACTTTATCTCTGCCGTGACCTTAACTTTTTTCTTTTCCTTCGTCTTGGTGTTTTCTCGTGCCCGGGCCTTTACTGATGAGGGCAGTTTTTGTCTGTCCCGGTGTCACACTCATATAAAAAATATGTAATGCTATATATTATTCTTTTTGCCTCCCTTCCTTTTCTATTCACTTTTTATTCTCTATTTTTCTACACTTTTCATCCTATCATCCAACCTATATCTCTGCTTCCTTCCCATCCTACGATACACCCTTCCCACGCCTCCCGCATCTCCCTGTCTCCTAATCCAACTATTTCTCCAACCCCAAAAGGCAGCATCATGCTTTCTCCACAATCGGAGCCATCTCTCGTGTTTCGGTCTCTCTCCCGCCACACATGCTTCCATCCTATGCCTCCCTTATTACACTCTACAATTCCAAGCCATCTCTCTGTCTCTCTCCCAACCCGGAAGGCACCCTCTATCTCTCTTCTCCAATCCAACTCATCTCTCTGGCTCTCTTCCACCCGCCATGCACATTTCCTCCGCCTCCCATATGTCAATCTCTCCATTTCCAAACCATTTCACTGTCTCCAACTCCAAAAGACACCCTCAATCTCTCTTTCACAATCCAAAAATTCTCCAAGTCTCTCTCCCACCCACCATACACAATCCCTCTATCTACCTTATCTCCCTCCTTCTCCCTCCCTCATCCTTACTCTTACCTCACCCTCAGCCACCCTCCTTCTTACCTCACCCTCATGAATAATAGTAAATGAGGTAAAACAGGTTATTCGCTTCTTCTTTCAAGTCACAAAAATGTGGTCTGAAATATGCAAATCAAGTTTCCATATTACAAAAAAAGGAGAGAGAGAGAGAGAGAGAGAGAGAGAGAGAGAGAGAGAGAGAGAGAGAGAGAGAGAGAGAGAGAGAGAGAGAGAGAGAGAGAGAGAGAGAGAGAGAGAGAGAGAGAGAGAGAGAGAGAGAATGTTTATCCGTGGCACGTATTCCAACCACCAAATCCGGATTTTTTTCTCTGGCTTAATTTATTCCAGTTTTGGAATTCAGGCTCACCTTACGGTTCCAGTTTTTTCTTTTTCTCTATTATCAAAACTCTGCTACATTTAGAACTACGAAACTTATACACACACATAAACACACACACACACACATACACGCCCAACTCAAAGAAAAATACAATTCATTAATCTATTAACTTAAATTTCAAAATATATTTATTTATTATTATTATTATTATTATTATTATTATTATTATTATTATTATTATTATTATTATTAATTTTATCGTTATCATCATTATAATACTCGGTATATTTTCCTATTATTTCCTCCTCCAACGCACAGCCTATTTCATAATATACATGCAAAGGTTGTTTTTGCACGCCTAGGAAACAGGGAATCACAATCATATCTTTTTAAAAAATCCGAGAAGCACATGAAAATATATATATATATTTGCCAACTGGAAAAATGCATTGCTATAAGTGTTTGATATCTGAGATTCATTTTTGCAAGCGGAACCGAAATTATGCAATGGATTTCATCTTAGAACACCTGTAAAAGTGCATTTCTTGCATGCACTGTTACATGTTTAGTGTAGGAAGTGCATTTCTCAGTAATAATCTTCGATCACGTGAAAAAGTGCATTGTTATGCGTGCATGATTCCTAGAATGCATATTTGCATGCAAAACTGAAATTATGCAATGAAATTCCACATAGAACTACCAAAAATAGTGCATTATTGTATCTATTTATATGCATGTGGTGCATGAATTGCATTTCTGTGTGTTCATATTTGACCACTTCGAAGGGTGCAGAATTGTACGTGTTTGGTTCCCGAATGCATATTTCTAAAGAGAAATTACCTGACAGAATCTATCTTAGAACATTCCATGAAAGTGCATTTCATGTATGTATTTAGAGAAGTTTGATGCATGACGCTCATAAACTCTACAATTACATCAAAATTTAGCAATAGTATCACTTAGAACACACTTGAACGTGCATAGTTGTATGCATTTATGCATGCTTGATGCATTCAATGCTGCCTACTATGTTAAACCGATATTCTGCAATAACCATTAAGAAAATGGCATTGCCTAGCTCTCTATATGCGTGTATACTTACAAAATGCATAGCACTCTATAACGCTGATATGCTGTCTACTATGTTAACCCAATATTCTGCAATAACTATTACGAAAAGTCCACTGCCTAGCTCTCTATATGCGCGTATTCTTACAAAATGCGTAGCTCTATATAACTCTGATATTTTGCAAAAGCGGATTTCCCATAAGATGCTAAAATTGAGGTACTCAAATATATATGTGTACTCGTGTGTGTGTGTGTGTGTGTATGTGTGTATGTATGTATGTATGTATGTATGTATGTATGTATGTTTTTACCTAATTGTGTTCACTGGAAAGAGCCCTATGCTTGCAGCTCCTAGTTGGTTTCATTTGCGCATGTGTGTGCGAGAGTGTATGCATGCGTGCGTGTATGTATGTCTGATGTCTGAACTGCATTATTCTAACTAAAGTCGATATTCTGCACCCTTGTAAGTGCATTACTGATATGCATTTACTCTTATCTGACAAAGCCTAAATTCACCAACTGCATCCCCTCTTAGGGAAGCCATAAAAGTGCATTACTCGACATGGAAATCTATTTGATGATAGAAATGCATTTCTCTATATATAAAAAAAGAGATCAAAGTTGCCTATGCATCTATGCATTGAAGAAGAGGGAGTCCAATGTAGGCAGGTTTAATATGAGAAATATAATTCCCTAAAGAGTGCATTACAACTATATGAAAACCTATTTGATGTTAGAAATGCATTTCTCTTTATAGAAAATAGATCAAAGCTATTTGTACATTGATGAAGAAGGGGGTGGCCAATGCAAGCAAGCATTTTATGGGAAGTTTAATATCATAAAAAGTACATCACTGCATACATATACAATGCCCCCAATATCCCCTGTGAAGGGATGATCGAGTCACAGCACACATTCACCAGAAATTCAATTACTCATCTAAGCTCCTTGGGGATAAAGGACAGCCACAATGCCCCCAGCCACCCTGCTTTGATCATCCACAGTGTAAGCAGGCAATGACATTTTGCATTATTAGTATATGAATATCTGTTTGGTGTTAGTAATACATTGCTCTATACATTAAATATATTATAAACTATCTGTACATGGATAAAAAAGAGGCTGTTCAATGTAGGCAAGAATGATATGAGAAATTTAATGTCCTAAAGGAGCGCATCGTAATCTTTTCCGACCTTAGCACCCCCTGTAGTCAGGTGTAAGACCCTCTAACTCTGGCAAACATCTGGTTACTACAAGGATAAAGTAAAGTGAAGTGCGGTACTACTTGATCATTTATATTGTTCATTCTCCAAAACAAACACATGAGGGATGCCAATGCTACTGGCAAAAACAATAAGAAAAGTCGATAAAAAAGAAAAGAACAAGGACAAACTAAATTAAACATGAAAAGCTGGGAAACCCAACATACACTCATCAACGTGATTTTTTGGTGTTGCATATGTGCGACTAGTTTCTCAAATCAAGGGTTCTTGTTGGCCAGAACCACCCTCAAATCGTGGAGCAGCCCACCTTGAAGGCAGTTTCGAACAGTTGTTTTGCTCAAGAGCATGGTGGAAATTGCCTTCTCACACAAGAAGGTAGTTGGAAATGGAATGATCATCCCCAGCAATATCCTCACCAGTTTAGTGTACACTACCAACTGATCACATTAAAAACTAGACAATGGTAATGTATGAAATTTCGTCTGGCAACCCTGGTCCACCTGCAGATCATAAAGCTCCTCCTTCAGGTTGTCAGAATCACTCATGTCTGCCAGGAAGGGCTGCTGAATCCATTCTGGAAATGTATGATCCTTCGGAAAGTACTTTACCATGGTGATCTCAAAGTGTGAGGTGAGCAACTATAAATTTTATCACTCAATTTCTCTTCAAGGATAGGAAAGCTTCCCACACTCCTTCCATGGATTTGACACTTCCAGAGTGAAAAAATGGCTGAAAGTATTTACCAGATAGGACAGAAAAAGGATGAATGCTTTGTCCTCGAATTTTTCAGCGAAGTTAGTCCGATACTCCCTGAAAAAATATTGCAATCCCATTATTGAGCTCTGCAATACGATTCAGGATTTTCACATGGGAAAGCCACTGCACTTCTGTGTGGAGGAGAAAAACTTGAATATTCACTTCCTATCTCCTCACACAGTAACTTAAACACTCTGTGGTATAAAGGACGACCCTGGATGAAATTCACAACTTGAACACAAATAGACAGAATTTATTTGAGGTGAGGATGCAACGCCTTTGCTGCCAAAGCATGTCGACAAATGCGGAGGGGACTATCCTTAATCTCTTGAACAATAAGGTCCAAGATGTCACAGCTCATATCGGCAACTCTCCCTGTGATGACATCATTAGAATATATCTGCTGCTTTCATCATCGTTTGCAAAGCCTCACAGAAGAGGAATTCATCTTTACTTTCACTATCCTTGGTGTACCGGGCATACACAATCAGCTGGCTTATGTTGGAAACATCAGTCAAGTTACCCAACATCAGACAAATGAGGAGGGGACTATCCTTAATCTCTTGAACAAAATGGTCCAAGATGTCACAGCTCATATCGGCAATTCTCCCTGTGATGACATCATTGGACAGAGGCATGTCCTTCATCGTCCTGGCTGCCTCTGTTCATAGGACCAGTTCTATCATCCGAATGGTGCATGGCTTCATCAGGTTTTCTGGAGCCAATGTGAAGCCTTCTCCCTGATGCACTGGTATGCCACCTCATAGGAAGCTTGTAGAAGTGGTTTCTGCACTGGCTAGAATCTAAGTCGGGGTAGTGTACCTAACTGGTCATATACTAGCCCTCTTAGACAAATACATACTCTTACTACACCTGTAGAGGTGTAGGTAATGAACAGCAAAAGATACCTTTAATAAAAACAACTAAAAGTTTTAATCAGGGTAGGCTCAAACGCTTTCCAGGCCCATTAATTGGTGCAGGTTTGGACAAGCGTCATCAATCCATTCACTTATAAAAAAAAAGATGTGATACACTGAAGAGAGAGATGTTATATGAGTGAGTTAAGAGAGAATGAGGAAGAATATACCTTAATAATCTTACCATTGAAAATTAACGCATAGCTCAAAGATACAGAGACTACTGTACTGCTGCACTGCTACTATACAACTCCTGCTGGGAGCAGTATGGTATCACCGTCTCACGTCAGACATCAGTACACGAACTGAACGTGTACCACAAAGCTTTGTGACGCAGACTTTCTATGAAAGTGTGGCGCATTCGTTCAAATTTATGCTTTTCATCACTACTCAAAGTGCATTGACACAATTTAAAATCAGGTTAAAGTTTATGAAATAAAAAAATGCATACATACAATACATTTGTCTAAAAGTATCTCTTCAGTACTGGTCACCCCGTGCTAGGAACACTGACATTTTACCACCATGTATACAGCATTTCCCAGCATCCCCTAAACTTTATTTCAGTACTCCCTGGAGTGCTGAAATAAATAACAAATGCTAGTACCCCAGATTAAGAAATGCATTTTAAAGAGTGCATTATTACATACGTATAAATAAAATTGGTCAAAATTTCCTTGGTAAGAGGGATGGCCGAGTCAAAGCACACACATTCACCAAAAACTAATATACCTCGATCACTTCTCTCGGCTCATTTGGGGATAGAAAGGTGCCAGAATTTCCTAAACCACCCTGCTTTGGTCATCCACAATGTAAATGGGCAAGGACCTTCTGCATTACTAGCCTTCTGGCTAGTACAGTGGTAACGCACTGGCCTCGCATTCGCAAGGTCGACAGATCGGTTCCTGCTCAGGACCGAGAGTTTAAGCTGTTTACTGGGAAGGTTACTTGCTGTGGATGGGCACCACAGTGGGGAGGTTGGGGGTTGCCTCGGCTGACGTTCTGAGGAGCATCTCAGATGGATATCGGAACTGAAACACCGGCAAACTTTATATAGAAGCCTACTTGATGTTGGTTTATATAAAATAGATAAAAGCTATCTTTTCACTGATGCAGAAGAGGGTGACCAATGCAGGAGAGAATATAATATGAAAAATATAATAGGATATGCTATTGAAAATAAAATAGAATTCTAAATGTTAGTACCTTCAATTCACTATAAATAATAAAATTCTTTACTCTAGACATGACTTTAGATATCATGTTAATCATTTCTTTAACGACATAAGTGTCTTCTCTGCAATTTTACCCATTGTCTTCGGGAACTTCAATTCTCACTAGGCTCTTGAAAACTAGATGTTGGCTGATTCTCCAGTGGATATTAATATTTTACGGCCGAATATCCTTCCAGACACCAACTCTGCCCACTGATCTGAGATTTGGAAAGCACAAGGCTGAGCTGGTTTACCCCCCTAGTGACAATCAGACTTAAAGTTTAAAGTTAAAGTTTGCCGGTGTTTCAGTTCCGATATCCATCTGAAATGCTCCTCAGAACGTCAGCCGAGGCAAGCCCCAACCCCCCCACAGCGGTGCCCATCCACAGCAAGTAACCTTCCCAGTAAACAGCTTAAACTCTCGGTCCTGAGCGGGAACCGATCTGTCGCCCTCGCGAATGCGAGGCCAGCGCGTTACCACTGTACTAGCCGGATGTCCTTACTGACACCGATCCTCTACTCTGATCCGAACTTGGGACTGGCACTAGGGTGAGTTGACCCGCTCCCCCAGTGGCTGGATTCTCGAAAACAAATAACAAGTAATAATAAAACGAAGAAAACAATAACTTCAATAATAAATGAAAGGCGAATATAACACGGCAGTAACAAGCCAATAACCAACCACGTTATTATATTTGATTTGATTCCGCCACAATGGTTATTACTATTAAACTTATAAAATAAAAAAAAGAAATACTGTTTCATTTTCAATCATGTTTGTTAGCCCTTGGTCAAAGGCTCCGAATTACACTTAAATAAAAACATGTTATTGTTTCTTTGTTTGTTTGCTTGATCTCTTTATGTTTTTTTGTTTTGTTATAGGTATTTACTTTTATTTAGTTGGCAGATATATATATTTTTCATATATCACTTGTCTGAATTTCATAATTTTTTAAATTTATTTTCATTTCTCTACTTTGCATTAATTTTGATTTTTTAATTTCTGTTTCTTCATTTATTCTTATTCATCTATATTTAATACTATGCTAAATACAAACAAATAAAAAATAAATACTAGAAAGTAAACAAGTAAATTAAAACCAAATATTAACTCTCGTTATACACAAACAAATAACCAGAAAATAAATGCAAGACTGAAAAAAACAAATAATTGCCAGTATAAAGTCCCGTTATATACAAAAGAAACAATGAAAAAATAAATACAAGAAAGTAAACATGCAAATTAAATCTAGTACAAACTCCCGTTAAATATGAATAAACAAACGAGAAAACAAATACAAGGAAGCAAACAAGCAAATTAAAGCCAGTATTAACTCCTGTTCAACACAAACGAATAAGCAAAAAACAATAAATACTAGAGTATACAAACAACTGATACCAGTATAAAATCCTGCTATATATGAATAAATAAACAAAAGCAAGTAAACAAGGAAATCAAAACAGCATAAACACCAAATAAATACAAATAAGCAAACATAAGAAAAAAAAACAGAGAAGGGAAAGCAGGGAAATTAATCAAACCCCAGAGTCATTTGCATGTATTTGAGAAGCTGAGACCATGAAATGAAACCATCTCCCCTCCTTAGGACACCATGAAACCCCCTATTTCAGGGGAGGGGAGGGGAAGCACCTCCCTTAAAAGCCCTCTTCTTCCTTTCGGTCTGGAATCCAGCATATTTCATCTCATTTCCCATTCCATTAGAAGAGCTGGAAAGTCGTTCTTTCGGCCGCAACTTAATGTATTCCAAACAGCAATTCCAGACACCCATTCAATCCTGTAATTTCCAAGAGCTTGGCAGATGCTCTACAGGATGGAATCTTTAAATATTGCGTCTCATTTTCTAGTCCATTAGAAAAAAGCTAAATACAATATTTTTGGAAGTGGATGTCTTCCAGCCAAGAATATTCACAAAGCTATTCCATGCTGTTATTCCAGATGGCCATCGCGGTTAATAATTCCAGAATGCCAGAATCAAGTAAGAGCATCTGCAAGAGTGGTTCCTATCCAGAGAGGTTATGCAAAAAGTCACATGTCCCAAGCAAAGATTTTTTTTTTTTCAAAACCAAAATTTTAAAAGTAAATTTTTGGTTGAGGGTAAGACAGATAACAAAAACAATAACACTGATTGAGAGTACAAATATACAGTGTTGTTTTAGTCTAAAAACAGTGTTGCTTTAGTGTAGGATATATAATATTGTTTTAGTGTAAAATATACAGTGTTGTTTTAAAAAAAAAATAAGTGTAAAAAAAAATTAAAAGAGCGCACCTTATTGCAGATAATAATAATAATAATAATAATAATAATAATAATAATAATAATAATAATAATAATAATAATAATAATAATCATTATTATTATTATTATTATTATTATTATTATTATTATTATTATTATCATCCAAGGACGCCTTAAAATGTCATGGGCCATCAAAGGGTACATGAGAAAAAGGTTGCAAAGGCCAACATTAATGGCTTCTTAGAAAAGACTTCTAGTCTCATGCAAATATTCTGTTTACTATAATGTGAAATAAAAACATAAAAACGTAGAGCATTACTTGCCGGTACAAAGAAACAAAACTTGAAAAAAATATATAAACAATAGTTCTCCTCTAAACCGGGAAAGAAAAAGTAAAAACACTAAAAAAATATATAGTTACGCTTGGATATGAAAAAGAGCCACTGGTGATCCTATAAAAGCCGAGGACCACCTAAAAGGTACATGAGCAATAGGAGGCTGAAAACCCCACCATTTATGACGACAAGGAGTGACTTCTATGAAGGCAGAGATCCACCTAGGGGTGCACGAGCAAAGGAAGGTTGAAACCCCCATCAATAATGGTTAGATGAGACTTCTGTAATTGACGAGGACCATTGACGAATACACTACAAAAAAGGGGTTGGAAACCCCAACATTAGTGGCTAATAGAGACTTCCATAAGTGCCGAGGATCACCTAGGGGTGTACGAGCAAAGAAGGGTTGGAAACCACGGCATTAATGGCAAGAGGAGACTTCCAGTCTAATGCAAATATTCTGTTTACTATAATAACAACTTCGCCACCGATGAATTGAGCTGATTTCAGTGGAATGAATTTAATTTGCTTCCAATTCGCTGAATAGGAAAATTTCAATTACTTAAATCAGTTTTATGACGACGAATAGATATTCTACTAGAGCATTACTAATGGAATAGGTTAAGTTAGGTTATGTTTATCTGACTGGATTGAGTTTGAGTTGCTTCTAACTTTTTGTAAAAGCCAATTTCTATTAGTCATTTTATGACACAAATGAACTAATAAATATTATATTACAGCATTATTGTCAGGTTCAGTTAGGTTGGGTTCACTGAATTGAATGTATGTGCCTTCACTTCCATGAATAGGAAATTTCAATTACATAGTCAATTTCAAGACCCAGCTGACCTTACTAATAATGCAATACTGCACTATTGCTAGATCAGATTAGGTTAGCCTAGGCTAGGCTCAAAGGTTTAAGTTTAATTTACCCTATTAATTCTATCAACATATTAGGAATCCATATAGCCTCAAACTTGTCTTGGAGGAATCACATAATCCACATAATCTTCTGATTCGTTTTCGTCATTACTTTAAGTCTGTTCAGTTACTTAAAATCTACAAAGGTCTTATATGTCCCTGCCTAGAATACTGCTCACACATTGGGGGTGCTTCTTCTTATACTAATCTCCTTGATAAGGTCGAATCGAAGGTAGTTAGACTTATTAATGACCCTTCTATAACTTCTAATCTGTATTCTCTTGCTCTCTCCCGTAAGGCATCATCTCTTTCTCTTTTCTATCGCTACTACTTCCATCGCTGCTCTGATGAGTCGGCGAGTTGCATTCCTCCCCCTCTGCCAAGGCCATGTAACACTCGCAACACGGCTTCGACTCACAGGTACTGTGTGGAGATTTGTAGTTCCGGATTGGTCGGTGTAGCGACTGCTTCTTCCCATCCACCTCCAGACTCTGGAACTCTCTTCTCCCTTCTGTCTTTCCTATCTCAGTACTTCGACAATTCTTTCAGTCTGTCCTTTTCCTTTGGGTATCATTACCTCATCTCTGCCTGTCCGTGAACTTATTTTTTCTTCGTCTTAATGTTTTCTTCGTGCCCGGGCCTTTATTGACGAGGGCAATTCTCTTGCCTGTCCCGATGTCACACTAATACAAAAAAAAAATTTGCCTTCAATTCGATGTATGGGGAAGTTTCAATCACTTAGTAAATTTTACGGTTTAGTGAAAATTTTTCACTAATAATGTAGCACTGCACTACTGCTACGTTAGGTTAGGCTTGGTTCAATTAAAATTTAATTCATGTTGCTTCCAATTTGTTGCATATGAAAAAAAAAATACTGATCTTCATAAACAGAAATAATAACAAGGATTTTCATTTTCTTTTGAAATGTTCTAGCATAATTTTAATACTCTTTTTAGAAAAAAAAAAAAAAAAAGAGGTGGACCTTTATGGAGAGAGATGAGGAGAATGTATTCCATGGTAGGAGTTAAACTAACTGCAGTTGTTGGGTTCACAGCACAAGATCCTTGCCCACTTACCTTGTGGATGAGCCAAACAGGGAGGTGAAGGGATGTATGGCAGTCTTTTATCTCCAAGGAGCTAAGAAGAGTAACTGAGGTATATTAACTTCTGGTGAATGTGTGCACTCTGAATCGACCATCCCCTTTACAAGGGGGACTGTGACCATTGCATAAGTATATATGTAGGCAGCCTAACCTAACCTAAACCAGAGCATAATTTATCCCACCCTCCGAAATCTGTCTGATCTCTGATAACAATTCTACACACCACAATTTCTTCAAAACAATGGACAT
>JAXCGZ010023510.1:0-37005 GCA_037179515.1 Halocaridina rubra
ACATATCAGTATAGGGGGTCCCTGATATACAACAGGGTTCCGTTCCTGACAGCTGTCGTAACCTGAAAAACATCGTAAGTCGGAGAACACCTAAATTCAAACATAGGTCCCCCACCAATGTTAAAAATAAATACTCTAAAACATGGAAAAATAATCTAAGTTCTTAATCTATGACATAAAAATAGTTAAACAACACTATACATTATAGCTTACCTTTATTGTGTAATCTATGACATAAATATAATACAAGTACTTTATCCTTACTGATCATCGCCACAGTCAAACAGGTTAATCCCAGTGAGCCACCAATGTTCGTAGAATTCTCTCCCTTTTCCAAGCGTTTTACTATTTCAATTTTAAGTTCCATGGTGATGGCTTTATTTTCTTCGCAGCACTGCCATCAGAAATATTACCACTAAGCTAGGGAGACATAGTGAGGTTAACAATGAGCGAACATGAGCATAGCCATCAAGAGAGCAGATGAAAACAATAATATGGCGGTAAAAGTAAATAGAGCAGTGGTTCTTCTTCCTCTTCAAATGACGCGTGACGATGAAGTCTTTCGCAATGCTCAACAAACCATTTCGCGTAAAATCGTTTTTACAGCTATGTGTTTAGTAAATTTGTAAAAAAATTCAATATAATCCTTAATATAATCAAATACATAAACAAATAAATAAATAAAGCCACTGACTTTATATATACAGTATACAGAAACAGCTGTGCCGCTAACTGTATACTCATCCATCATGCTCTCAAACTGTTCAGCACGCAAAGTTATGGCAGAGGGCAATAAATCTTCTTCTTCTTCGTCTACATCTTTGCCCACTTTTATGTGGGGTCGATGTTTCTGGCCAGTGTTCTCCATATGTTCCTGTCTCATATCTCATCACCCAACAAACCTTTAGACCTCAGGTCATCACTGATGCAATCCATTCACATATGCTTTGGTCTCCCCCTCCCGCTCCTACCCTGTATATCCATTTCCATCACCCTCCTCCCAACATACTGCCATAACTAATTAATAAATTATTAATAAATCAATTTTTAGACCTACCTGGCTTGTGTTGTAAATTCAAGCTGGTCAGGCACGCAGTTTGAAATTATCATAGCCAGGTAGGCCGAAAAATTTATTTATTAATAATATATTAATTATTTACTGGCCTATTTCGTAACTTGGAAATGGTAAATCGGGGACCCTCTGTATATTACTGATAGAGGTGGTTTTAGAAGCCACTCACTACTCTCTTTCTTCTGATATGTAATGATGCTGGGTATATAAAATAGATTCTTTCTTTTTCAAACAAAATATTACATAATGCAGATTTTAACAGGTAGGCCACAACCCTAGTAAAGCAACTGAGATAGTAGAGCTTAATTATAACCTACACATTCTCACCTATGCCAGTTATGCTGTGGCTTAAAACAAAAATTCTATTGCATTCTCATTGATTCTTATGATACACAGACAACAAAAGTGAGATATACTTTCTTCACCACCAGGGCATGGTATGTACATAAATGAAATTAAAAAAATATAAAATTGTTGTAATATTTTTTAATTCTACTTTCAACTTTTAAGTGCAACATTTTTTATCCAAGACAACATAGTAATCTCTATTAAAATTGCAAAATACACATCTTTTAGATAATACAAAATACCTAGACGAAATCATGCTTATTCGCATAAATTACAATAGAGATAATGGAATAGATCACATATATGTAGTGAGTGTCAAAGGTGAAAAAATGGAGGGTTAGGGGAGTGGGATGCTGGCAATCCCTTGTAACTAAATGTGTTTCCTTTCCAAAACTATCCAAGAGAAGAAATAGATTAAAAAAAAAAAATCCAAGAGAAGAAATAAGGATCCATAAAATATCCAAGAGAAGAAATATAGATTACATGACATAGGGATAAGTCCTAATACCTTAGGTTTTCAGCTACAAATCTTAGATAAATGTCTCTACAACAATCTGTCACTAGATATTACACAAAAGACTTATGAACAATACACAATGTTAATTACAATGCCATCTTCAAAAAAATTTCCAAAGAATATACTAAAATATTATAAAAAACTAATAAATATTATAAATTAAAAACATTCTTAGTGGTGTAAGAAATAATTCTGCACTTGGACCCCCCTGCATGCCAAAAGAGCTGTCTGGAATGGATACGGCAGCTGAAGAGTGGCAATGTTTTATTGTTTTCTCCTACTACAACTTTGACAGGAGAGGTGTGGAAGTGTAGGGCATGATTAGGCTGTTCTGCCTCACTCTTTTGGTTCATTTGTGGGAGGCATGCATTAATGGGATGTGGTGTCTTAAAATAAAGGATTTAAAATACGCAATCAAAGTATTTCTATACCAACGACACAACAGGGTGCAGAATTATAAGAGAATGCATATCAGTAGTGTGACAATATATAACAAGTACCTTTATATACTGTATAAATAATGTGTGACTCAATTTCTAAGATTATTTTGACAATACCTGATATACTGGAGAAGCAGGAAGAGACTTCACAAGTGAAGAAAATTTATTTAGCCATGAAGTTAACTGGTGATAATGCTTTGACTTCATGCTCACCTCTAACAGCAGCTCCTCCATCTGAAAAAGTTTATATCTATATAGCCTCACATAATGACTACTTCACTTATATTCCAAACATGTCATAACACCCAACTAATATGGCTCAAGGCATTAAGGCATGAGAATCCAGTGCTCACTGAAAATGTTTTTTCCATTGAAATGTTCATGGCCAGAAAATATGGGGAGGGTATAAAGAGATCTGCTACCTTCCCATTTCATTCAGTTGTGGCCACACTGCTGGTTTTGGCACGATATTGCACAATATTGAAAAAATAGGTAGAGTTCATCAGTACTGAGTCAGACAACTTTAGCTGAAGTATTCTTCATATGAAATAAATGGCAGTAATGGACAAAATTAAAATATTCATAAAGTAACCCATTTTCAGAAAGCAAAACAGCAGATAAGATATAGAATACTCAAAGCCTCATCTTTCACCTTGGGACCAAAAACAAAATCAACATTTTTTTATCTCAGTAGCTGATAGACGATTATGAGAATTTTGAACTAAAACTAAACAAAATATGTATTGTCTATCTAAATACTTTCAATAAGATCATGAAAACTGTAAATCAATAAATATAATTAATATTCTACAGAAAGTTTTAACTTATTTTGCAAGTACATTTCTCCACTGTGATATTGTTTTAATTGGTTGGGATAGTTTAAGAAAATTATTCAAATTATGGGTGTATACTGGGAAATATTAATTGGTTAATGTCTAGTACCTGGAACATGATTAGGAGAAATGTATATTAATAAAAACATTAAAAATTCTCTACCTACACTCTTGAATTATAATTATGAGAAATGTAAATCATTAATAAAGCATCAAAATGCACGCATCATTATTATTAGAGAAAATTGCTTTATATCACAAAGGAAACGAGAGTTACTACCTGCAGTTTGAAAAGGTTTGAATGATAGAGAGTCTGAGTTTCTCTCAAGTGAGTCAGTTCATCCATAGTTGGAAGTCTGTAAAGCTTAGGATCAGTGGCCTCCAATTTAGCTCTCTTGGAAGATTCTGCGTCATCCTGATACAAAATAAACTATAGTTGACGATAGTGCAGAGAATTGTTCTTATACTGTTTTGCATTAATCAGCAAAACATTATCTATTATATTAATAAAAAATCAAGTACAGACACTTCCCAGCTTATGAAAGAGTTAGATTATAGAAGTATGTTCTTAAGTAGCATAGTTCATAAGGTGTAGTTAGATTAAAAATAAAAAAAAAGAGTGCTGTACAGTACATACGTACTCTGTACAGTAATTGGGTTAAAGCCACTAAACTACTACATAAAACATGAAGTATATAGTATTTATGAATTTTAATATGTTCATAAGTTGATCATTTGTATGTACAGTATTGTATATATGTTGGTGAAGCTCAAGAGAGGACTGCAATTACTACTCAAGGTTCCAGGACCCATTGTTTCAGATATCCCCATTGAAGAGAGCGATAGAAAGATTCTTCTCCCAAAGATATAATAGCTCTTCTCCAAAAATATCATAAAAAATGAAGTATCTCTTGCCTTGGAATACGAGCTGAAGACACATTTTCAGAAAAGTGTCTTCAGCAAAGATTGTTTTACACTTGGTGTGCCACACTGATGCTTCACCAATATATGAAATATCCAGAGATATCTTCACTACCATTTAATTTTTATCAAACTTTGGAAAAGCACCAAGGCATAGCAAGTACAGAACAATCTTTGCTAAAGACACTTTACTGGAAAAATAAGTTTGGAGCTCTCTAGAAGTGGAAATTCCTGGTCTTCATCTTTGGAAGAAGAATCTCTCTATCACTCTCTTCAACGGGGATATCTAGAACAATGGGTACTGGAACCATGTGTATTAATTACAGTCCTCTCTGATGCTCCTTAACTATTGCATAAAGCATGAAGTATGCAGTATTAATGAATTTTTTTGCAGTAATAATAATGTAATAATACATTACAGTATAGTAATACATACATAATACACGAGTAGATAATGGAAAAGTTTCTGTTCGTATTTCTGAATGTTCGTAAGTAGGGGAGTTAATATATAGTGTTACCCCAGTTATTCGCGTTTCTTGGTTCGCGTTCTCACTCTACCACGGGGTTTGTTTTGGATAAATTATTATTTTATTTTATGGGTATAGGCAAAAATATTAAAATATTGAAAAAAAAAAAAAAAATCAGTATTTTCATTTTTTTATTGGAAATGTAAATTTACGTTGTTGCTGTTATTTATAATGTAAAGGGTGTTTTTTTTAACAGTGCAGGGAGGGTTTATACAGTTTGTAAACGAAAAAATAATTGTAAATGAGTATGTGTGTCACGTCATCATCACCTCATTCATCGTAATCTTATCTATCACTTTCATAAAAATTTACGTTGCGTGCTGTTATTTATAATGTAAAGGGTGTTTTTTTAACAGTGCAGGGAGGGTTTATACAGTTCGTAAACGAAAAAAGAAATTGTAAATGAGTATGTGTGTCACGTCATCATTTATCTATCACTTTCATAAAAATTTACGTTGCGTGCTGTTATTTATAATGTAAAGGGTGTTTTTTTAACAGTGCAGGGAGGGTTTATACAGTTCGTTAACGAAAAAATAATTGTAAATTAGTATGTGTCACGTCATCATCACCTCATGTCATCATCACCTCATTCACCGTAATTTTATCTATCACTTTCATAAAAATTTACGTTGCTTGCTGTTATTTATAATGTAAAGGGTGTTTTTTTTAACAGTTCAGGGAGGGTTTATACAGTTCGTAAACGAAAAAATAATTGTAAATGAGTATGTGTGTCACGTCATCATCACCTCATTCACTGTAATTTTATCTATCACTTTCATGAAAATTTACGTTGCGTGCTGTTATTTATAATGTAAAAGGTGTTTTTTTTAACAGTGCAGGGAGGGTTTATACAGTTCGTAAACGAAAAAATAAATGTAAATGAGCATGTGTGTCACGTCATCATCACCTCATTCACCGTAATTTTATCTATCACTTTCATAAAAATTTACGCTGCTTGCTGTTATTTATAATGTAAAGGGTGCTTTTTTAACAGTTCAGGGAGAGTTCATACAGTACATAAACGAAAAAATAATTGTAAATGAGTATGTATGTCACGTCATCATTACCTCATTCACCGTAATTTTATCTATCACTTTCATAAAAATTTACGTTGCTTGCTGTTATTTATAATGTAAAGGGTGTCTTTTTAACAGTGCAGGGAGGGTTTATACAGTACGTAAACGAAAAAATAATTGTAAATGAGTATGTATGTCACGTCATCATCATCACATTCACGGTAAGTTTTCCTATCACTTTCATAAAAATTTACATTGCTTGCTGTTATTTATAATGTAAAGGGTGTTCTTTTAACAGTGCATGGAGGGTTTATACAGTACGTAAACGAAAAAATAATTGAAAATGAGTATGTATGTCACGTCATCATCACATTCATGGTAAGTTTTCCTATCACTTTCATAAAAATTTACGTTGCTTGCTGTTATCTATAATGTTAAGGGTGTTTTTTTAACAGTGAAGGGAGGGTTTATACAGTACGTAAACGAAAAAATAATTGTATATGAGTATGTATGTCACGTCATCATCACATTCACGGTAAGTTTTCCTATCATTTTCATATAAATTTACGCTTGCATGCTGTTATCTATGAAGTAAAGGGTGGTATGTTAACAGTACAGGGACAGTTTATACAGTGTAAACGTAAAAATATATTAAAATATCTATGTACATATAGGCTGATCCTACTTCGCGGATTTCCTGGTTCGCGCCGGGTCCCGGAACCGAACTACCGCTATAAGTGAGGCAACACTGTACTGTGTGTGTATATATATATATATATATATATATATATATATATATATATATATATATATATATATATATATATATATATATATATATATATATATATATATATATATATATATACATATACATATACATATACATATACATATACATATACATATATATATATATATATATATATATATATATATATATATATATATATATATATATATATATATATATATATATATATATAGTAGTAGTGTATACAGTAATCCCTCGCTATTTTGCGGTGCACCTATCGCGGATTCAGTGCATCGCGGATTTTTTGGCTTTTTTTTTATATATATATATAAATATTATTGTAACATCCAGATGGGCCAAAAAATTATAAGATAAGACAGTCTTTATCAGGCTGTAAAGAGAAACAGAGATGGAGAGTGTAATGACCTGTCAGAGGTGAAGGGATTATAAACGATGTGTAATGAATATCCAGCTCTCTGCTGAGTTTTAATATACCTCTGCATTACTTTCATGATGTCTGTTGGCGCAATCATCGCCACTAACTATTACTCATAATGGTGTAACTACTATGCTTGAGCTTAAAAATATTAAACCGTGTTGGAAATTACTCAATCATCTGCGCAAACAGTCAATCACACCCAATCACAAAGGATATGCTTGCGGCATTGCAGGGGTCGAAATACACAAGCAAAGGTTTCACAAAAAACACAAGCACAACGTATTAAGAGGCACAACGCGAAAGGCGCACATGTGAGTAACTGAATGGGTGAGGCAAGACAATGGAAGATGCTGGGAGAATCAAGCTTCATTCAAAAAGCCAATCAGACCCCAGTATACAGAACACAATTCTGTGACTCGTCATCTCCCACCCATCAGCCAATAGCATCCTGTGTACTATCTCACGTTGGCGCAACCCTTTGCGTTTTCCAAGACGCCGATACCGGCATCGAAATTTATATGGTGTAATGCTGTGAGTTACATGTTTAAATTTGTTTTTTTACTAGTTTTTACTGTGTTATTATTCTTAGGCTAGGAGAACCTTTTTTTAGCAATAAAATAATAAAAACACTGGAAATTTTAATATTTCCACATATCGAAGATTCCCGCGATATACCCAGAAAATCTGCGATATAAAATACATATGCTTGCCATAAAAACCTGCAATGCACTGAATTCGTGGAAGGTGAATCGCGATATAGCGAGGGATTACTCATATATATATATATATATATATATATATATATATATATATATATATATATATATATATATATATATATATATATATATATATATATATATATATTATATATATATATACAGGTATACCTCAGCTTACGTCGCTTCGAGTTAAGTCGTTGTCGATTATACATCGGTTTTCAAAAAAATATATTGAAAAATAAACAAATAAATAAAAATAAAGTTTACGTCATTATAATCAACATTACGTCTGTCCGCTACAAATATTGGAATCATAATATCACTAGAAAACCATTAAAAGCACATGAAATCATGTTACTGTACAATAAATAAAAACAAAGCACATAAAATCATGTTATTGTACAATAAATAAGAATAAAAGCATATTAAATCTTATTAAAGACGTACAGTAGTTCCAATATCACTCGTCATTCCCGTGAACCCGCTATTGTTTTGAATTGATTAGTTTATGCACGGTATACGTATACTACTACTACTATTAATTAAATTAATAGTAGTAGTAGTAGTGAAACAAGCATCAGTAATAAAATTGATAATAGTAATAATACTAGTAGCAGTAATAGTGAAACAATCAGCAGTAATAATGTTGATAGTAGTAGTAGTAGTAGTAACAGACGCAAATCAAAAAGCCATACGTATTAAACTTTTTCACTTAATATTTCCCCTTTAATTAAAAGTTTCCAAAACCTTTTGTTATTTTTCCTGACAGTACCATGAACCCTATATGTGATATTTTTTCTTGTATTTTTATATATTTTCAAGCATGTTTCCATGTTGGAATTGACTCCACTGGCATACTCATTGATCCTGCCAAGGTGGGAGGAGCTAGACAAGTAAATTTGGCATAGCCTAGCCTAGGCTAGCCTAGAGACAAGCTAATTCGATTTAAGTCGTTTTTCGACTTAAGTCGTCTCTCCTGGAACCAATTAACGACGTTGGGTGAGGTATACCTGTATATGCATACATACATACATACTATATATATATATATATATATATATATATATATATATATATATATATATATATATATATATATATATATATATATATATATATATATATATATATATATATATATATATATATATATATATATATACACACAGTAATCCCCCATTATCGTGGTAGTTCGGTTCCGGGACCCAGCGCGAGACAGGAAAACCGCGAAGTAGGATCAACCTATATGTACATAGATATTTTATATGTTTACACTGTATAAACCCTCCCTGTACTGTTAACAAACCACCCTTTACTTCATAAATAACAGCATGCAACGTAAATTTATATGAAAGTGATACATAAAATTACGGTGAATGAAGTGGTAATTACATGACATACTCATGTACATAGGTATTCTACAATAATAATTTGACAAAAAAAAAAAAAAAAAAAAAAAACACACACACACACACACACACACACACACACACACACACGACACACACGACACACACACACACACACACACACACACGGGATACAGTGATAAACGCGATACCATAGAAACTCGATAGAGCGGGGGATCACTGAGAGTGTGTGTGTATATATATATATATATATATATATATATATATATATATATATATACAGTGTTACTCCGCTGTATCGCGCTTCTTGGTTCGCGGTCTCACTCTATCGCGGTTTTTTTTTTGGATAAGTTATTATTTTATTTTATGGGTATACGCAAAAATATTAAAATATTGAAAAAAAACATTTTTAGTATTTTCATTTTTTTTTTAATTTACGTTGCGTGCTGTTATTTATAATGTAAAGTGTGTTTTTTTAACAGTGCAGGGAGGGTTTATACAGTACGTAAATGAAAAAATAATTGTAAATGAGTATGTATGTCATTATCACCTCAATCACCGTAATTTTATCTATCACTTTCATAAAAATTTACTTCGCTTGCTGTTATTTATAATGTAAAGGGTGTTTTTTTAACAGTGCAGGGAGGGTTTATACAGTGCAAACGTAAAAATATATTAAAATATCTATGTACATATAGGCGGATCCTACTTCGCGGATTTCCTGGTTCGCTGTGGGTCCCGGAACCGAACTACCGCGATAAGTGAGGCAACACTGTATATATATATATATAAAATGATAAAAAGAAAATGTTCTTAAAGAGTCAAATCTAACACTAACATTACTAAACAGTCATAACAATTTCAGTACAAATGCAGATGAAATAACATTCAATACAATATCAAACAGAAGTCCAGATTATACTTAACAACTAGCCACTAGATAATGGTATAGCAAACCCTTGATATGATAAATCTCATAAAAGCCACCAAATAAACAAGAAGACCAGTTAACTCACCTCATCAATATAGTTTCTCTTTTGACTCCCTAGCATATTCTCTTCTGGGTAAAGATCATCATTATCATCATCTTGGTTGTCCATACCATCAGTATCACTGTCATCATTATCAGCATCATCATTATCATCATCCATGTTTTGGTCATCATCTGATATATTGTCATCATCTTTGTCTTCGTATCTGGTATCCATCTGTATGCCAAAATGTATATTATTCACCAAGAATGAAAAGTTAGGAGCATCACATACATAGGAAAGTTAAAAGTGTAAAGTATGTATTTCGCTAACATATGACGTGGCTCACGAAAGGCAACCAGTAGGGCATAACTGAACACATGAGTTCTGTCTCACCCATTATGGAAAAAATGTTAGGTAATGTTTATCATAATACTGCACTACCATGGCGTTTGAGTCAAGTGTTGTTTTATCAAATAACGACACCATACTTAATGCAGAGCAAATAAATAGAGCAATATAGAACTTATTTGTCATGTATAATGAGCTTTATATAGAGTTTTATAACTCCAAGAATGAAACTCTGAAGTTTCAATACTGGTATATTGATGAAGTTTAACTGAGCATCTGCTCTTTTCTTATTCTCAACACGCAAAATTTTAGAATTTACCAATACATGATTTGACTTATAGCAAATGGTACTAGAAAATCATGCTGGTCAAGCATCAAATCATTATACCTAACCAAACCTATGCAAATGCACATGACATATCTTTAACCAGCAATTGAATAGCATATTGGGAACTTGTAACTGAATCCCTAAAGTAATGTAATATACCAGGGCTTTTTTTATGAACATGTCTCCATATGATTTTTGCAATTATTATATAATATATTAGTGTTTAAAAAATTACATGTATAGAGCAGAGAGAGCATAGATTAGCTGTGGAAATGCATAAAAATCAACTTTTTTACATGAATGCGATGTGAATCTACACAATAATAAGAGAATTGTACAAACTGATCGATCTTTCTTAGATGGAAAACATTAAGCAAAGTTCGTATTTATCAATCACAAAATGCACTCGTCTCACTTACAACATTTATTAAATGATTTTGATTGTCCTTTTCAAGCTTAAAACATTATTTAAGTACTACATCATTATTCGCTACATTCTATAAAAGATTTTAACTTTGTCACAACTCTATTACTCCACTGTGAATTTTTTTTTTTTTTTTAGGATTGTGACATCAGGACGGGCCAAAAAAAAAAATACAACTGCCCTCATCGGGCATGGGCATGAAGAAAACATAAAGTAAAGAGAAGAAGAGATGGGTAGTGTTGTGACTTGTCAGATGTGAAGGAATACAAAGATCTGTGTAACAAATATCCACGAATATACGGTGTTGATGTAGGCATAGTAAAAGAAGTATTATTTTAAGTATGGGAATCAATGGAATATGAAGCCTTCGGCTAAGGATGACGCATTCCCCTACGTGAAGTTAGGTCAGGTTAGGATGCACCAAAAATGTGATTTATCATACACATTTCATTGTAATCCTCTCTTCTAAATATTTACCAAAAAAGAACCATACCTAAAGGAAGACTTAAATCGAACCATCCTGGACAGTCCAAAAGACCCCTCAGCTGTAGTATCACTATGGCCGGCTGCTGCCATGGGCCAGCCTACTACATGGTTGGGATAGTTTGTGTCAATGACTCAAAGTATGTATGTGTAGTGGCTAACATCAATTAGTAATAACTAGAACACTACAAAACAGTCTAGTCTTTTGAGCCTATGCATGGCAGTTATCAGAATGAGACTCTGAAGTAAATTTTTGGTCCAGAAGCAATTAATAAATACTGTAATAATAATTCACTTTGAAAAAAAAATTTACTGAAAGGCAGCTATTCTTATATGATGCATATTATTATTGTATAATATCTATATATTGTACACAGCTTCAATAAATGTTGTCCTATCGTTAACTGCCACCATATTTTTTCACCACAAAAAATGTGAGAAGGTTATGATGCAGACACTAATCAGAACCGAGAAGTGGGGCACATAACTAAACGTCGAAGGCAGCAGGTGGGTTGGGGATAAATTCCACTTCTAATCATAAAATGATGTCTTATTTGTTGAAAATGATATTTTTTATCATTTTTCATTACTGAATGCAAACATTATATATTCTGCCACTTAATTTGTTTGTTAATTGTGAAACTGAAGCCCATAACTAACTTGGCCAGTGAAATGAGATTACTTGTATTTTCATTATTTTGTCTGAAATTATTGACTTTTAGTATGAACCTGTGGGGCCCGCGTGAAACAGTAACCGTAGTTCTACTCTTCCCAGGTATAGGGCACAGATAGGCAATGTCTGCTGAATTCACGCTAAATTAAAATTATCGCTCTCAGTTACAGAGGTTTATTAGCACTTGCCCCCACCAAACTGATATTCCATCCTCAAGACTAGGATATAATTGTCAATCTTCCTACCACAGAATCAAATAAAATCCCACGATATTTTCCCAATGTTAATGGCACCAGGAAAGCAGCAACACAAAACTCTGTACTTATAAACAAATCTAGATCTGTAAAGTAAACTTACCTCTTCCTCTTCTATTTTGCTCCTCATTCCCAATACTATTTTTCATGCACAACTTTCAACCTCAGCGCGACCACGATTTGTTTACTAGGACTCAACGTCGTGTTCTATAAGTCACACCGTCACAACAACACGTGAGCTGCACACGAGAGTAATGACTCTCATTACTCTCATAATCTAGTTAAGTCATTTTCTTCTAGTCTATTATATACTCAAGTAAAAAAAATTCTTAGTTACATTGAATTTTATTTTAATATTATACTTCCTTATTCTACCTTATATGAAATAATATTTGTAACAACAAAGAAGCCTTAAGTTTAAAGGTAGGCTGAAAAGTCGTTTGTGCGGCTCCCCACAAAAACCTTCACATTGAAAATGTGCATTTGCTATGATAAAATGTGACTCTCTTTTCTGTTTTGCTTTGCTGATTTTCTCTGTAGAGTATTATATTTTCACTTACATTAGCATTAAGTCCAATATTCAGGAAAACAGAAGAAAAAGAAATGTTGACTTCTTCGTTAGGTTTACAATCCCATCTTTAAACAGGGTCGCTATTTTTGATGAGCCGCCCCCGCCTGCCCCCTAACCCGGGGATGTCACCCCCACCTGCATTGATCCCATGGCATGATGGTATCCAGACCCTTCTCTTTCATATCCGCTGTTGTGCAATTGTAAAATAAATTGTATAAGACCTTTGTCTATCTGATGAATAATACTTGGTACTGAAGAATTTTCGGGTCATTTTTGTAAATTAGACATAAAGCAATTATGTAGACAGATCTTTAGTCCTATGAAAGTCTCTAGAAAAGATTGGTTATGATTTTTTTTATTCTTCTAATTTCGAGGAACTTGAAATAATAACAATGATAATAGTAATAATAATAATAATAATAATAATAATAATAATAATAATAATAATAATAATAATAATATTAATAATAATAATAATAATAATAATAATAATAATAATAATAATAATAATAATATTAATAATAATAATAATTTATATATATGAGACATTTTTCTCCTTATAAGGGGAGTGGCTGAGTTAAGGAAAAATAATCTGACTCTTTGGGAAGAGCAAATACAGAGGAGGGAACTACCAGTCCCCTCGCTCTGCCTTATTTAGTCGACTATTACGACACGCAGGGATACACGGAGGAAGTATTCTAGCCCCCCTTCCTAGGGTGGAATAATAATAATAATAATAATAATAATAATAATAATAATAATAATAATAATAATGATAATAATAATAATAATAATAACAATAATAATAATAATAATAATAATAATAGTTATTATTATTATTATTATTATTATTATTATTATTATTATTATTATTATTATTATATGTTTTACGTTTTGTGTGTCGCCATTACTTTAAGGATGACAGTTTGTTTGAAGTTTGAGAATTAAGACTGGGTGTATTTCGTAATGTGGCTACGTGGGCTTGATCTCAGGTCTGTCACCTCTCGAGGTCCAACGTGCGGCGTACGCCCCACAAGGGGGACATTTGATTTTCAAGGGGGGTAAATAGAGAATGTGTTATTAACAGTGAATTCTGTTCTATTTTGACTCTGTGTGACTGTGAGTGTGTGCGCGAGTTAACACATACGGTGCATATACAGTATGCATACATAAAAATATTTTCGTGTATTTATCTACATGTGTAATGGGTCCACAAGGTACTTTCGCCTCCCCACGGTCGCATGCCTCGGTCGACATTATGTAATGTAATAATAATATAATAATAATAATCCTTTATTCCAATGTACATTGGGTATTTAAATAAGATACATATATATTCCAGATAGACATCTGTGGTGTACGATATAGACATACTAAAACAAGCAAATCATAAAGATGAGTGTACCATTAAAATTTACAAGTAAAATCTTCCTTTAAGAGCAACTTCTTAAGATTATATTTAAAAGTATACACTGAACCAGCATTTTTTAGTTCTCTGGGAAGCTGATTATATAAATGAGGTCCACGAATGTTTATATCTCTTGAGCCAATATCAGTTTTAGACCTTCGTACTAATAAATCTTCCCCTTGACGGGTAGTTAACCCGGTAACTGAGCTTACTGTAGAAAAATTATACAAGCAATCAGGAATATTGTTTCTTAGTATATTAAAAACAAAGGTACATATATCAAAAACATATTTATCTCTAATCTTTATCCATTCTAGATCTTTTAAAACAGGAGAGATGTGCTCGTATTTTCTTACATTGCCAACAGCCACTCGTGCTGCAAAGTTTTGTAACTTTTGTATTCTTTGTAATTGAGTCTTATTGGTACATCCCCAAACTTTGAGACAGTAATTAATTAAACTCATAGCTAAGGACTGGACAATTATTATACGAGTTGATGTTTCAAATGAGTCTTTTACCCTATTTAGATATATTAGAGTACCCATTACTTTTTTATAAATTTCATCTATATGCATTTCAAAATTCATGTAACGGTCAAAATAGACACCTAGGTTCTTTACCGAGTTCATTGGCTTAATGATATTACCGTTAAAATTTATATGAAGATTGTCATCAACTTCTGATAATAATTGTCTGGATCCGATAAGAATAGATTGGGTTTTAGTTTCATTAAGTAACAGACCATTTTTTAGAAAGTAACGTTTAGCCATATACAAAATTTCTTCTGCTCTACGAATAATATTTTCTAAATCATTAATTTCTCCTTCAATTAAGATTTGAGTATCGTCAGCATATTGAATGACATAACAGTTAGGTAAATATTTTACTAGATCGTTTACATATATTAGAAAAAGTATAGGTCCTAGGATCGATCCCTGAGGGACCCCAAACAATACCTTCTTGCGACTTGAGACTACATCTTTTATTCTGACTGACTGGTAGCGGTTTTTTAAATAGTTCTCGAACCAGCTTGGGTCAATGTTCATTTTTTTGCATTTTTCTAATAGAGTGGTATGGTGTACACTATCAAAAGCTTTAGAAAGATCGAGTAGTAGTAGCAATGATATTTTCTTATTATCTATATTTTTGTATATTTCATCTGATATTTTCAATAAGGCAGTTTCAGTTGATAATTTTGGCCTGAAACCGTGTTGACTTTTTGCAATAAGTTTATTTTTTTCAAGAAACTCACTTAACTGATTTGCAACAATCTTTTCAAGTATCTTTGATAAAATTGGTAGTAAAGAGATTGGTCTATAGTTAGAGACGTCGTCAGGATTTCCATTTTTAAAACCAGGAATTACATGGGGAGTTTTCCATAAATCTGGGTAGATATTGGTAACTATGGAAGTATTGATTATTACCGTCAGATAATAAGCTATTACAAATAATGAATCTCTAATAAAACGAAAACAAATTCCATCTGATCCATATGCATTAGAGTCTTTCAGATTTTTTATTACTAAGATTACTGTATTACAATCTACTGTAGTAGGGTTAAAGACATCATTACTTCTATTGAATGCACTATGTTCTTGAACATTATTATTATTATTACTACCATCATCACTATTATCATTACCATTACTACCACCATCATTATTATTTACACCATTATGAACATTTCTATTATTATTACTACTACCATCATCATTATTATTATTATTACCACCATTACTATTATTGATTTCATTTATTATTTCTTTTTTTGTTTTTTCAAAGGTTTTTTTCCCCACTTCAGCGAAAAAATTATTGAACTCTTCTGCTTTAGCACTTACATCTACCTCATCGGGTATAATTGATATGTTACTACTTTTATTACAGTTATTGGAAAGCATGGTTTTAGCAATTTTCCATGTATCAGAGATATTGCCTTTAGCGTTTTGAAATTCATTTTTGTAATACTGTTTCTTACTGTTACTTAATAATGATTAAGTAACAGTTTAGGTGGGGCATGGCCAAAAAATGAATGGGAATCACTACTCTAAGCACTACACTACGACAGTCCCCAATAATAATAATAATGATAATAATAATAATAATAATAATAATAATAATAATAATAATAATAATAATAATAATAATAATAATAATAATAATAATAATAATAATAACAATAATAATAATATTAATAATAATAATAATAATAATAATAATAATAATTATTATTATTATTATTATTATTATTATTATTATTATTATTATTATTACTATTATTTTTATTATTATTATTGTTATTATTATTATTATTAATATTATCATTTTTATTATTATTATTATTATTATTATTATTATTATTATTATTATTATTATTATACGGCCACCCCCATCACAAGGGGAAATGACATCATGTGTGATTACCTAATTGTGATTACCTAATTGTGTTTACGGGCAAGAGCCCAAAGCTCGTATCTTCCCGTCTCCTCATCGGTTCCATTTTAGACTTAGTGATACTTATCATACCTGTCCTTAAAACTATGGATTGAGATAGCATTAACTACCTCCTCGCTTAGCCAATTCCAATTATCAACTACTCTTACACTGAAAAAGTATTTCCTTACATCCTGCAAAGAAGTTTTCTTACCAAGCTTCAAACTATGACCTCTAGTTCTAGAGCCAGCCATATCAAAATATCGATCCCTATCCACTCTATCATAACCATGAAGGAATTTAAAGACTGTCACCATATCCCCCCTCACTCTTCTAGCTTCGAGTGATGGTAAGTCTAATTCCCTCAGCCTCTCATCATAACTGAGATTGCGTATTTCTGGCACCAGTTTCGTGGCATGTCTTTGAACTTTTTCAAGCTTAGCTATGTGCTTTTTCAAGTGCGGATTCCAAAAGTGGGCTGCATATTCGAGTTTTGGCCTCACATAGGTTACATAAATATTTCTGAACATTTCCTTGTCCATGTGCCTGAAGGCTACCCTTACATTTGATAAGAATGCATATGCTGCCCTTACTATGCCATTTATATGTATTTCTGGAGACAAATCTGCCAGTATGTTTACTCCTAGATCTCTCTCATTTTCTGTCTCTTGAAGTTGTACTCCAGCCACCGAGTAGTCAAGCTTGGGCCTTCTTGCACTTGTACCCATTCTCATTACCTTACATTTTGAAGTATTGAATTTCATTAGCCACTTTTCTGACCACTCATGCAGATTATTTAGATCCTCCTGAAGTTCTCTACCATTGTTCTCGTTTTTTACTTTCTTCACAATCTTTGCATCATCTGCAAACATATTCATGAATGAATTTACAGACTCTGGTAGGTCATTTACATATACAAGGAACAAAAGTGGCCCTAAAACTGAACCCTGTGGAATTCCACTACTAAGTCTTCTCCATTCAGACACTGAGTGTCTTACTCTAACCCTCTGTTCCCTTCCTTCTAAGTAAGTTTTTATCCATTCCAAAACATTTCCACCTATTCTAGCCATTGATTGCAGCTTCCTAATAAGTCTCCCATGTGGAACAGTGTCAAACGCTTTCTGGAAGTCTAGGAATATGCAATCTGCCCAGCCCTCTCTTTCCTGTAAGATTTGGCTTACCTCATCATAAAATTCTAATAAGTTTGTTATTGTTGATCTACCTTCTCTGAAGCCATGTTGCCTCACTGACAAAAAGTTGAAGGATTCCAAGTGAAGAGAGATGTTTCCTTAGTAGTTTCTCCATAACTTTGCAAACTATGCTGGTCAAGGAAACTGGTCTATAGTTCAGAGCCGTATCCCTCCTTCCCTTTTTGAAGATAGGTATCACATTTGCTTGTTTCCAGCATCTTGGAATCTCCCCCGACTCCAGTGACTCCTTAAATATGATACTTAGTGCCACTGATATTGTGTTTGCGCATTTTTTAAGCACATGAGGGGATATGTCATCAGGACCTGTAGCTTTATGAACACCTAAATCCATCAGGGCTTTGCATACCTCTGTGGCTGTAAGGTTGATGTTCTCTAATACCGGCCCTTGAGCTTCTATCACTGCAATCTGAGGGGGTGGGGTATTTTCTACTGTAAATACTGACTGAAACTCCTTGTTCAATTCTTTGCAGATCTCTTCATCCGTCTCAGTGATGCTTCCATCCGCTCTCTTTAGCCTTAAAGCCTGTTCTTTTACCTTCAGTTTTCCTCTGATAAAGCTGTGGAGAAGCTTGGGATTTTCTTTAGCCTTCCTGGTGATGTCCCTCTCATAATCTCTCTCTGCCTCTCTCCTTTTACTTAGGTAGTCATTTCTTGCTCTTTTGTAGGTTTGCCAGGCATTTATGTTTTTTCTCCTCCTATACCTTTTCCAGCATTTGTCTCTCCACTCCTTAGCTCTTTTACACCCATTATCGAACCATTTCTCTCTGGCATGAATTACACCTACTTTGGTGACAGGTATACAGCAATCTACTATCTTCCCATATTTCTCACAAAAGATGTCATACATTTCTTGTACAGATTTGTTGTAAAATAAGGTTCTCCAGTCAATAACTGCAAAAAGCTCATTCATTTTGATGTAATCTCTTTTCCGATAGTTCCTCCTCATGTCCTCAGTGCCTCTACTCTCAGGAAGAATATCTTCAATGATATACTCCATCAACAACACACAGTGGTCACTCTTTCCAATTGGTGGTTCATACTCAATTTTTTCAATATCCAACACATTATCTGTGAACACTAGATCGAGTAGTGATGGCTCATCCCCACCCCTGGCCCTTGTTGGTTCCATTACATGTTGGTGTAGGAAATTCCCTTGTACGCAATCTAGGAATCTTGCCCCGAATGAATCCTCACCACTGTGTGGGTCAAGATTTATCCAATCTATCTCTTTATGATTAAAGTCTCCCATAATCAAAATCCTACATTTTTTTTCCCGTGCCATGTTAACAACTGAGTTTATGACTTCTATAGTACCTATATGACTTTCCTCATAAACTTCAAGCCTATTTTGGTTCCTTGGTGGGTTGCATACAACAGTTATTATAATGCTCTCTGACCCAGTATTTATGCGAGCAACAAGAAATTCCCTGAACTCACTTTCTATAGCCAAGTTTATTTCTTCGACTTGAATCCTTTCACTTATGAGCAGTGCTATCCCTCCACCAGTCCTCTCAGATCTTTCAACCCTTAGTATTCTGAAACCCTTAGGAAAAACTGTGACACTGTTTATGACCTCACTCAACTTAGTCTCTGTAATTGCTACTATATCTGCCTTACTGTTGTGAATCCTATCTTTTAATTCTACTGCCTTACCAGCTAATCCATCAGCATTTGTGTATAACAATCTTAATGAGGCCCCATCCCCTGATCTTCTGTCATTATCTTCTTTATCTCCCCTTTGTCTGGAAGAACTCTGTAATGAAAATTTTTCTTCTCTTCTTCATTTCTTTCTTCATTTAACCTTCTTGCCTCTTGCAACAAGTTTTTGATCTTTCCCATCTCTTCCTGTGTTCTGTATTGTCTAATGAACACTTCTTTGAATTCTTGAAGGTCTTTTAGACTTTTTTTTCTCAACAATATTTCCCTACATGTTTCCCCTCTCTCAAAGGTTACTTTTGTTGGTCTCAGCTTTCCTTCCTTCGAATATTTACCTAGTTGGTGTATGTTTACAATATCCTCAGAACCACATACTACTCCAAGCTTTCTTATCAGGTCTACAACCCTAGCTTTATTTTCTTCAAGTCTCCCCTGCCATGTTGGCTCCTGGGACTCGCTTATGACTGAGATTAACACTGTCTTCTCCTTATCAAGTGCCTGTCTGATGAGTGGGTTTGCCCTTTCCATCACAACGTCTTTCATTTTTTCGATTACTGTCTCTTTATAGTCAACTGTTTGTATGTTTTCCAGTGCCACCACCTTTACAGCCTCTTTTACTGCCACATTCCCCTTTAGTGCATCAGCAAAGGAAGTTTTCATGGCATCATTTTCCATATTCAGCTCCTGGAACTCTTTTCTGAACTGTTCAATGTTTTCCTTAATCTGGACATTCCAAGCAGCAATCTCATCTCTCTCAGAAGAGAGCAGTGAACTAACATCTAATTCCTTTAGGTTGTCATTCAGCTGTTTGTTTTTATCTTCTTGTTTAGAAAGTCTAGATTCTAGTTGACTCTTTTCCCCTTCCAGCTTCTTTATTCTTTTTTCTAGTTCCTTTCTCTCCTGCCCTTGTGCTTTATTTGCTTCCTCCAAAGATCTTATTTGCTCTCTGAGTGTTTCATTCTCTTTCATTTCTCCATCCATATTCTGAATTTTATCATCAAGGCTTATAACCATTTCCTCTAAATTCTTGATTTTCTGTTTGAGTCTCCTGATGGCTACCCCTCCTACCGACCCATGTTTGCATGCATGTATGCATGTATGTATGTACGTATGTATGTAATAATAATAGTAATAATAATAATAATAATAATAATAATAATAATAATAATAATAATAATTATTATTATTATTATTATCATTATTATTACACGGCGGCCACCCCACCGCAAGGGGAAATGAGGCCATTTGTACGTTTGCGTGTATGTATGTATGTATGTAATTACCTAATTTTGCTTACAGGTAAGAGCCTAAAATTCGTAACTTCCCGTCTCCTGATCGGTTCCATATTGTACTTAGTGATACTTATCATACTTGTCCTTAAAACTGTGGATTGAGTTAGCATTAACTAACTCCTCGCTTAGCGAATGCAAATTATCAATTACTCACACCAAAAAAGTACTTCTTTACATCCTGCAAAGAAGTTTTCTTACGAAGCTGCAAGCTATGAGCTATATATCAAAATATCGATCCCTATCCACTCTGTCAAATCCATGAAGGAATTTAAAGACTGTCACTATATCCCCCCTCAATTTTCTAGCTTCGAGTGATAGTAAGTCTAATTCTCTCAGCCTCTCATCATAACTGAGATTGCGTATTTCTGAGATCAGCTTCGTGGCATGTCTTTGAACTTTTTCCATCTTAACTACGCGTTTTTTCAAGTGCGGATTCTGAAAAGGGGGCTGCATATTCAAACTTTGGCCTCACATAAGAGAGCATATGCTGCCTTTACTATGCCATTTCTATGCATTTCTGGAGACAAATCGGCCACTATGTTTACTCCTAGATCTCTCTCATTCTGTCTCTTGAAATTCTACTCCTGCCACTGAGTAGTCAAGCTTGGGCCTTCTTGCACTTGTACCCATTCTCATTACCTTACATTTTGAAGTATTGATTTTCATTAGCCACTTTTCTGACCACTCATGGAGACTATTTAGATCCTCCTGAAGTTCTCTACCATTGTTCTCATCTCCTACTTTCTTCACAATCTTTGCATCATCTGCAAACTTATTCATGAATGAATTTACAGTCTCTGGTAGGGCATTTACATATACAAGGAACAAAAGTGGCCCTAAAACGGAACCCTGTGGAACTCCACTACCAACTTTTCTCCATTCAGACACTGAGTGTCTTGCTCTAACCCTCTGTTCCCTTCCTTCTAAGTATATTTTTATCCATTTCAAGACATTTCCACCTATTCTTGCCATTGTTTGCAGCTTCTTAATAAGCTTCCCATGTGGGACAGTGTCAAATGCTTTCTGGAAGTCTAGGAATATGCAATCTGCCCAGCCCTCTCATTCCTGTAAGATTTGGCTTACCTCATCATAAAATTCTAATAAGTTTGTTACTGTTGATCTACCTTCTCTGAAGCCATGTTGTCTCACTAACAAAAAGTTGAAGGATACCAAGTTAAGAGAGATATGTTTCCTGAGTAGTTACTCTATAACTTTGCAAACTATGCTGGTCAAGGAAACTGGTCTATAGTTTAGAGCCGTATCACTCCTTCCCTTTTTGAAGATAGGTATCACGTTTGCTTGATTCCAGCATCTTGAAATCTCCCCTGACTCCAGCGACTTTTTGAATATGATACTTAGTGAAGCTGATACTGCATTTGCGCATTTTTTAAGTACATAAGGGGATATATCATCAGGACCTGTAGCTTTATGGACATCTAATTCCATCAGCGCTTTGCATACCTCTGTGGCTGAAAGGATGATATTCGCTAATACCGGCCCAGGAGCTTCTATCTCTGCAATCTGAGGGGGTGGGGGTATTTTTTACTGTGAATATTGACTGAAACTCCTTGTTCAGTTTCTTTGCAGTTCTCGTCATCCGTCTCAGTGATGCTTCCATCTGATCTCTTAAGCTTTAAAACCTGTTCTTTTACCTTCAACTTTCCTCTGATAAAGCTGTGGAAAAGTCCAGGATTTTCTTTAGCCTTCCTGGTGATGTCCCTTTCATAGTATCTCTCGGCATCTCTTCTTTTACTTAGGTAATCATGTCTTGCTTTCTTTAGGTCTGCCAGGCATTTGTGTTTTTTCTTCTCCTTTACCTTTTCCAGCATTTGTCTCTCCACTCCTTAGCTCTTTTACATTCATTATCGAACCATTTCTCTCTGGCATGAATTACACCTACTTTGGTGACAGATATGCAGCAATTTACTATATTCCCATATTTCTCACAAAAGATGTCGTACATTTCTTGTACAGATTTGTTGTTAAATGAAGTACTCCAGTCAATAGCTGCAAAAAGCTCATTCATCTTGATGTAATATCCTTTTGGATAGTTCCTCCTCCTGTACTAAGTGCCTCTACTCTCAGGCAGAACATCTTCAATGATATACTGCATCAACAACAAACAGTGGTCACTCTTTCTAATTGGTGGTTCATGTATGTATGTAAGTATGTATGTATGTATTATTATTATTATTATTATTATTATTATTATTATTATTATTATCATTTTTATTATTATTATTATTATTATTATTATTATTATTATTATTATTATTATTATTATTATTATTGTTATCATCATCATCATCATTGCCATTATTTCATTAGTGTTAACATTAGTATTATGATGCTTATTATTATAACTAATAGCAGATTTGTAGTAGTAGCAGTAGTAGTATTTACTCATTTTTATTTTATCCGCCTCTGTAGTATGTGGGAAGTCGGCCAAAGTCCTAGAGTGAAGAATACTGACAATAGATGGCGTAAGTTTCATCTTTCAAAAACATTTTGTAATGGAGACAATTCTTGAAATATTGGTAATACTAGGTGTTAGCAATCTTGAAAGAGATATTTTTGATTTAAAAGGGTGAAAATATAAGTATATTGTGCATCCATAATGTTTCGTATCCAATGAATATTTTTTTTTTTGCGAACATAGTAATAATTATTGGAAACCACATGCTTATAAACTTGTCACTGAGCTAACTTTTTTTGACTACAAACATAATAAATAATAAATTTATTTAGTATCTTTTAGCTATCAAAATTAAATCTAATAGTTTGCAAAGTAATTCTTCCATAATAATACTCTCTTTGTATAAAGTTTTGACGCATGCGCACTAGAATATATACCTCTGGTCCCAATTATAGCTGAGCGCGTAGTTTCTAGCGTAATCTGGCTACGTAATGGATAAATATCTAGCGAATATTTGCAAAGATCTTCCTTCGCATAAAAAATCGTGAGAATAATAATAATAATAATAATAATAATAATAATAATAATAATAATAATAATGATTGTTACTGCTATTATTATTATTATTATTATTATTATTATTATTATTATTATTATTATTATTATTATTATTATTAGTAGTAGTAGTAGTAGTAGTAGTAGTAGTAGTAGTTGTAGTAGTAGTAGTAGTAGTAGTAGTGGAGTAGTAGTAGTAGTAGTAGTAGTAGGAGGAGGAGGAGGAGTTGTAGTAGTAATATAATTGTTCCAGATAGATCAAAACATTTATGATGAAGAATACAATGTACTTCATTCACATTTTATGATACTGCATTATTTACTCTGAAAGAGCTTGAAAAACACTGATTTTGTTAGATATTTTGTACTTCATTTAAAATTAGAACTTCATATAGATTCTTAATCTCCATGTACCTTCACAACGACTGCGCAAAATAGTTTTGAATCAAGAATTGTTTTATACTCTGGAGTGTTACAACTCAGATACCTTTTGTAAATTTACTTGTTTCACATGATAGTATTTTAGATATCAGGATATACGTAGCAGTCATTAAACACGAATTAAAAATCACACACACCTTCAGAAGCTGGTTAGCAAAAAAAAAAAAAAAAAAAAAAACTTTTGGCAGCACAATGCGCTATTTTTTTTTTACCAAAGCTATGCGAAGAAGTTGATTGGCAACACTGCTCCACTCAATTCATTAGTTGTACAGTTGAAGTCGTGGGTCGTGGGAGTGTTGGCCTTTCCTCTTCGAGATTTTATATGACAACGCTACTTGAAAGTGCTAAGATTAGTGCCTTTGGTGTCCTAGTGAATCCTATTTGAGTGAATATGACGTAAGAGAAAGTTGAAAGTGATCAAGCTATTGGAGGAAGTGGAAAGTTTCGTTGTAAATATTAGGAATTAGTGAGGGAATCTCTGGAGGAACTTACCTGTCCTCAAACAAAGTAAGTTGAAACACCTGTTCCGCGTGGAGTTAGCGTTGCTGATGATATTTTAATTTTTAAACTATGATATATTAAAATGAAAAAGTTTATTAAATGTTGATATTGTGGAGGAAGTCGAGATGAATGGTTTAAATACAAAATGGAGGAGGAGGCGTGTTGTGTGTGTAATGTTGGGTGGGGTGGGGGGGAGGAATTGCCTGAGGCTTCACAGGTAACTTCATTGCCATTTTCCGACATTTTTTTATATTTTTGTTTCTGGCTTTGAAATAATCGGGGAATAGTTGTTGAGCATAATTTGTGTTTAGTATCATAATACTTATTTATTTTATATGAGTTTTGAAGTATTAAATTCTTTACTCAAAGAAATAGAAGTATGTTTGATTATTTGTGGCTGACGGGCACGAAAGTATTTATTTGTTACTGGGGGTCATATTTTCAAATATTTTTAAGCTGCATTGAGTACGTCTAAGTAGAGCCTTTGGGATGCAGTCTAGAGAGATTATTATTATTATTATTATTCTGTCTCCATGTACTTTGTATGAGGCATGGGGACAATATCCTAGTTTAAAAAAAATAGCCTCACTTAGATATTATTGTTTTTATTAATAGTGGTATATCCCTAGGGATTTTTATATCTTGGAATAAAATATAGTTTTCCTGACAATATGCGATATGAAACATTTGAGAATAAGGACAGAGGCCCATGAAAATGCTAAAAATTTACGAATAAAGTAAACTAACTAAGAATTTTCAGTGTTTTCAACGTGTATAAAGTTTCTGTTGAGTTTGTGCGTTTGCATTATAATAATTATTTAATTTCGGCTCAAGGTCTTGAATACTGTATATTGTTATTTACTAAAATAAAGACAAATCCATAGCATAACAATATCCTACCTAGGTAATCTTTGTAACTTAAGTACAATGAATAACTATTTCAAGATTTTGCACTTCTGCTTCAGGCCAAATATATATAGAAATAGTTGTTGTTTTGTATTGTGTGAATCGGCAATTTGGGAAATATTTGTACAGTTATAAAGTTATCCAAGAATAACTACCATAATGAGTGTTGTAGAAAACAGAGCGTGAACCAGATATATATAATATATATATATATATATATATATATATATATATATATATATATATATATATATATATATATATATATATATATATATATATATACTGCTTATTATACAAGATATGTCGAATTATCTTTCCAGATTTCTCAGTATATATTAGGTTATTTTAAATGGTATATCCCCTGTTTAGTTTTGAAGTTATTGATGTGCTGCCAATGGCACACTCTTGAAGGTTAAGATATGTATATTAGTTTAGATTAATTTTTTTACATTAATGTACATGAATGGTGAACTGGAAAGTTTTTAGAAATTACTGACAACATTCATTGTGTACAAAAGTTTATTTTCTGTAATAAAGTTATAAAACGTTTTGATGTGAGATAGTAGGTCTCATGAGATTTGATAAATCCTTATTACACTGTCTTGAAGTAACGTCTCTCTAGCAGGTAGAGGTGAATGAATTCTTAGTTTTAAACATGTAATACTTGTTGTAAAGGATACTTGGCAAGTCTAAAGATATATTAAGCCAACAAAAACATTCTTAAGTATCGAAATAAGCCGAGGGATTATTAGTCAACTACTTAGAATATTAATCTATAACGTGCCATTTGCAGTATTTTCGGGTTTAGAGTTTTAAATTTATATTTCAATTCTTATGAAAAATGAGTGTTCTAAAAGAGAAGACTTGCAAGGCACTGTAATAAATGGTATAGAATTTATTTAAACTGTCATATTACTGTGATATGGGATGAATACAGTACAGTACTTCCCTAAGTTCAGATATGCTGTAACTGTTTTTCATGTACAGTAATTTACATATTAACCAATGTTACACATCTGTGGTTTAGCTGAGCATATATAGGCTTAAATGTAATCAAGTTCTTTGCCTGTGCTGGACAGGCAAAGAAAAGTGCCCTTATCGGGCCTGGGCTCGAAGAAAACATAAAGGAAAGAAAAACGGATGAGGAGTGTTATGACTTGTCAGAGTACCATCATATTCCAAATTTACTTAATTCTCACATGAGGTTTGCTTTGATTTTGTAATGTAAAATGGTAATGGAATACATGTAGCTTTTTAGTTTTATTTGCTCCTCAAGTCCTATTTCAGCTACATTGTACATACAAAATAAATATATAGATAAATCAATTGGGATACTTGATCAGCCCTAACAGGTAGCCTACTTGATGTTATCTTTTTCTGTTTGGATGGCAAAATAACTATCTGAAAATGATATTATGAATAGATTGTCATCTAACAGTAGAGATTCTATATAGATTATTTTAGTAGAAATTAGCAAATTCTTTCTAAGCTTTCTTGCCTCTTTATAGTTAAGGTATCAAAAAATTGCTTTTTAATTCGGTTCCGGTTCCGGTTTTACGTCACGGACTCCCTTATCAACCAAGGGCTAGGACGGTTGCCCTCTTGCGAAGGACTTGTTTTGGCAGATGTAATCCTTACGCTGAGTGCATGCCTTTGCTAACCTCAGACCGTGACGGGGCGCGAACCCTCGACCTGACGCCTCAGAGTCGGAGACGCTAGCGACTGAGCCACGGCGACTACATAAAAAATTGCTTTTTAATAGATAGTTATATATTGCAATGTTCTAAATGAGATTCCTGTATATTCAAATTTTCGTGTGCCCCAAATAAGTGTCCTCGCCTAAGTCTTAGCTTTGTATTTTTTTTTTTATTCGTTCTTTTTATAGAATTAACATAGTCTTAGACCAGACGTTAAATGACAATTATAGTTTTTTACACGTAATCTGCAATTCAGAGTTTTTAATTGGAATTTAAAGGCGTAATATATGGGTAACTTTGTATTTGCTATATGACCTGAAGCTATCTCGATAATATATTTACTGCGATTGTATTTAACCTTCAAAATATTAAATGGTAAGTCAGTGATATTAATCCTCTTGTTCTAAACTCTTGCATTGGAGCGAACATCTGTATAGAACTTTTTATGTAGAAAACACTCGGTCACAATTGCAGTATTCTCTTCTGTATAAAATGTTTCTGAGATGATTGTCCTAAAAGTATTTTGTAGTTTTTGGTTAATTCTGATTTCGCTGTGTACTATATCTATTGACACAAGTTACTACTGGTAGTGTTCTACTACACACCCCCTATTAGTATAGGTTCAGAGTAGCTATTTCTGAAATGTCCATTTCAAGTGGTTTTTGGTGTATACAGTTATTGCATTGCCAATAAGGGTTATTCATTCCACTGATCTTTCAGCTTAAAGTATGGCTCTTTTTTTTTTTTTTTTTTTTTTTAAGAGAACTCTCATTGGGAAACCTCCTCTTGGTAATGATTCTCATTTTCTGGAATTCATTAAATGTTATATTTTCCCTCGCTTAATCAGCAGGGAATTGCATTAGTAAGTACAGTATTTCTATTTAAATGTTACTTTGCAAGTTTTCCACTTTGCTATGCAGTCTTTTACAATAAAATTTCAACGACTGTTCCCACTGCCATTGATGGAACTGGAACACATAAGTCAGATGTAATGAATGGGTGTGGACTTTTAGAGTAAGGTAGAATGTTGGGGATGTAAACAGCCTTAGGGCTTGAATTGAGAACACAGCAGGATTTTAAATGGAATGCTAGCAGAATAAATCTTTTTGTAGTTGTACTGTTCTTTACTTTAAGAAAAAAAAATACTCTCCCAGGTAGGCTTTTCAGCCTGTCTGTTGGATCAATCCGACAATTGATCCTCGAGAAAAATAATTATTTAACTATTATTTTTTTTAATAATGGTGACAATATATATTTGCACATTATTTGTTCCACTTTATTAATGGTGACTTTCAAGCAGTGTAAGCTATATAGTTTTCAGTTATTGGATTTGATGTAGCTACATTGCTGCCACTTGTATGCCCTACTTGTCTTTCCTTTATAAGGTTTGTTGTGGTGACTACATTAGCCAGGTAACCCAGGGGATTTCTTACCATTTTTTGTGAAATTATCCATAAATTGAATTATTACTGTTTAGCACATTATCCCTTGTGTAAGAAATAATATGTCGTTGGATCACTAAAATGTATATCAAGGTGTGAATGTTCTTACCCAAATTTTGTGTAGTTGGTTTATGCATCTCAAGAGTAGTTCATGGAAACAGTTCAACATATTTATTCTGTCTGGCCTTATAAAGCATGATTAACATCAGTTCAGAGAAGCTGCATTGTATCTTCAGAGACTTTGGGGAGGGGCTAACAGAAATATTGTATTTAATAGTAGCGACCAGTGTTTTAAAATTTAGCTGTCGCAAATCCCTTTTACAGCTCACCTTTACTTTTTTGATAGCCATTGCATATAGGAACGTGTATCAGAAATATTAAAGACGTTTTCTATAGGACTGCAACATTTTTAAGGAAAACATTAAGGTATTTATTATCATGCAAAAATAGCTCCCTTCAGGAGAGTCTTAGCATATTAGTAAAGTTCACGATTTTAAGTTTCAGTTGCTATCCTTTGTATCAGCTTATTGTAAATGTGTCCAGCAGGGTAATGGAGTTTCGGTTCACATCACTGGAATGATAATGGGGATCCACTACTATGAGTTGTAGGCCAGTCGAGTACTTACTCTAGATATATTTGCTTGTTTGTTTGTTATTCATTTGGACATACTTATTCACACTTGTATTTTGTATTAACAATTTTGTTTACCTTCATTATTAACCTCTTTCCATTTGTGTATGTAGCATAATAAGATTCTAATTAAAAGGGGTATATATATATATATATATATATATATATATATATATATACTATATATATATATTATATATATATATATATATATATATATATATATATATAATTTCTTTTGTATTCAGGTAAAAGTAGTTTTCAAATAAGTGTTGGTGTAACAAAACCACAGCATTACTATTATTATTATAGCAGCGTTTCAAGCTATTATAAATGCTGATCCATAATAGGTGCGTATATCAACAATTATACTTTTCATATTTTGCTCTTCTTATTTCTTATAAATACTATTAGCCTACTGAGTCTCCCTATTTTTGTATGAGCTCTACCATACTATATATACGTGTGTGTGTGTGTGCGTGCCATATAAGGTTTCGTGATTTAGGCTAAGTAAGTTTATTGTAGCAAGTACGTTTAGACATTGCATTATGGTTAGGTTTTTATTAAAAATACAGATAGTTCGAAGTTTTTAAGTTTCTTTTAATATTACTGTCAATGTCGAAGATTAATCTCAGTAATATGGTTGCATAACATTGTGAACAAGCCGTAATCAGTGTTAATTAATTACTTTTTTTTTTGGCGGGGACCATGAAATGAACCATTTTTTGTTTTTATTAATTCAGATAACTGTACATGTGGATGTGCACATGGGCGCTTCCAGTGATAGTGCAGTTGTTAAACATTACAATCTGTATTTGGTCAAGTATAAATAAAATAGTAATAGAATTTGCAATTCGTTTTGAATATCATAGCAAGTAATTAAGAATAAAATATAGTGTAATAATTGATTGATGGCAGAAGAGCACTCTGCTATTGTTAAGAGTAATATATTATGGTTTACATGTATTAATGGCAGAAGAGCACTCTGCGATTATTGATGAAGAGTAATAGTTGTAACATTAATTTTCAATAGCAATGAGGGTAAACCAGCTACGGCTGTCGGGCTTCACGACAGAATATATTTCTACACTTACCCTGTGGATGACCCTAGTTGGGGGAATTGTGGCAGCCTTTATTCCCAAGGAGCTAAAAGGAGTGTACACTAGCTTCTAGTGAATGTACGAGTATGCTTTCACCACCATACAAGGGGGATGCGGTAATTGTATATGTATACTTTACAGATGCCCAATGAATAACGGAAAATATAAAGTAAATAGGAGATTTTTGGGGCTGGTAGTTATGCCATTATTTGGGCTGGTTTTAGACTGAAAGTTGAGTCATTATTGTGTAAACATATATGATGACTTGGTGTAGTTATTGCACTTAAAGAACTCCGTTAGCCTAGATGTTTGAAATGAGGAACATAGCTTACGTTATATCAGAGAAGGTGGTGTGGTGGCTTATGTCAAAGTGAAGTGCTCCAGCCATAACTGCGATAACCTCCTCACCTTTCAACCACACCTACCAACAACACCCCCACTACTAACATCCGTCCCGTCCCCCCAAAATAAAAACTCCTACTAACAGCCAACGAGCCCCTACACTCCCCCATCCCCTATCCATAATCCTCCACAGTCTGTTTCACTTTTCCAACTCCTACCGCTAGAACAGTCCATTCCCTCAGCTTCCTCCAATTTGTTCTTTACTTTAATGACAGTCTATGGTTGCCAGGATAAGTCAGAGTTGGTGCTGCCTGCTTATTATGTTAAGCATTATTGAAAGTTTGTCCTTAACCTCATACCTCTAGATATTATAAATTATAATATCCTGTTGGGCATGTTGCCAGGAAGGCGTACACAGAAGGATTTTATTTTTAAGACTGATATAAAACACATTAGAATTGCCTCTGATCACAGGAGACCAAGGATATTATTATTATTAATATTATTATTATTATTATTATTATTATTATTATTATTACAACAGTTACGGTAGATTTTTTACCTCTGATATTAATAATGCGAAGACGTACGTAGTAAATTACTTATTCGAAGAAAAGACCATTAAATAATAACAATAGTAATAATAATAGTTTCATGAGGGTATACTGCTTAGATACAGGTTTAGTTTCTTTAGATAATACATAATCTTTATGGTGCCTTTAAATGGTCTAAGAAAAAAAAAGGCCTTTTGGTAAGGGTAAGCTTAGCAATGACTTAAAAAATTGAAAATTTTAGGCGTAGGCCTATTTCATTACCGTATTAAGAAATGAAATTGTAATGAAGTTTTAAAGTCCTGGCCAGATGTGATCTGATTCTCCCAACCCCCTTTAATTCTCCAAGGAATAATTTATTTGCTATTTTACATTTGGATAAGGGGAAAATTTCTCTCTCTCTCTCTCTCTCTCTCTCTCTCTCTCTCTCTCTCTCTCTCTCTCTCTCTCTCTCTCTCTCTCTCTCTCTCTCTCTCATGTGAATATGGTTTTTGTTTCCCAAGGGAACCGAGACAGATTCGCTGTCATTAATTGTTACACAAAAACTGGTTTTGAATGATTTTATTATTATTACTATTATTATTATAACTAATTATTATTATTATTATTATTATTATTATTATATTATTACTGTTTTCGTTGTTAGGGGAGAGGGTTATATGGAAACTTATGATTCCTTGTGGCGACCACTGTAGGGAGAAGCCGAAATAATAATAATAATAATGTTTATTATTATTATTAATATTAATATTGTTGTTGTTGTTGTTATTTAGAATACCTCTGTACATATTAGTATATATTTACTTAAGTGTTTCTGCTTCCGTTTTCGTTGCTTATTATTATTATTATTATTATTATTATTATTATTATTATAGTTTACTTAGTATAACTTAAATTGCTTTGATTTGTATATATGCATTCTCTCTCTCTCTCTCTCTCTCTCTCTCTCTCTCTCTCTCTCTCTCTCTCTCTCTCTCTCTCTCTCTCTCTCTCTCTCTCTCTCTCTCTCTCTCCTGCAATCATCGCGAGTATTATTAACAATGTTGAATTTTTCATTCCCGTACAGATGGGAGAGGAAGGTGGTGGTGGTGGGGCCATGACCGCCCGACGTGTTCAGGAGAGGGAAAACCTCCGCCATATTATCCAACAGTGGAATGCCAATAGATTAGACCTATTTGAAATATCGGAACCAAATGAGGTAAGTCATTTAATTTCTAGTTTTTTTTTTTCATTCTTTTCTTGATATTGTGTATATGTAACTTTTTTGGATGGTGGGTTAGTATCTCTTTATCTTTTTTAGCATTGCTGATAATGTATATCAAAATGCATCTCGCTTATGGAAAGGTCTTGTTTATAGGCCTATTCCGGAAATTTCCCCGTGTCAGTTTTTTACTTATGAAGTTAATCATTTTCAGAGGTTTATATAAGATCATCTGCTTCTGAGAAGGAAACTCACTATAAATGTAAGAAGTCAGAAAATAAAATTTTATCAGAAATTCTTTAATACCTGTCGGGACGGACGACTTGTTTGTCCAGTCCATAGGCCAGTAACTTGGGACTCATCAGTCCATTTTAAATTCCCCGATTGCAGTCAGAGAATACCAGTATATATTTGTCTCATTATACATCATTCTTATTCATAAATATAAAATGTTTATCGAACATTAACCACGTCTATCAGAAATGGAAAGGTTATTGCCAACTGGGCAATATCTTAGAATGAGTACTTGCTACTGCATGGGGGGGGACGTGTGCACATGGGCACTCCCAGTGATATTGCAGTTGTTAAACATTACAATCTATATATGGTCATGTATAAATTAGATATTAATAAAATTTGCAATTACTTTTAAATACCATAGCAAGTAATTAAGAATAAAATATAGTGTAATAATTGATAGATGGCAGAAGAGCACTCTGCAATTATTAATTAAGAGTACTACTACCTCTTTCGATAAAAAAAGAAAAAATAGAAGCACCCACCTCTTAGTTCGAATGGTTCTCCAATAAATTTAATTTTTAGTTCTTTAAAATGAATGAGATAACCAACCGAGCGCCCTTACACTCCAAATTTTTCAACTCATATCGAAGTCTCTACTACTGTAGCTCTACAACTATTAATAATTGATAATAATAATAATCATTATAATATTGTCTTTTTGTAGGCCTATCCAGTTCAACTTTTAGACATCCACTGGTATTAGAATTTTACTCATATTGTAATATTACCCAGATAACTGGTTGATACCGACGAAAAGTAAAAGTTGTGTAAGATAATACCATCAATCCGAAAACTAGAAGGTATTTTTTTTAGCGACAGGCCAAAACATGTTATGAAAATTATATATATATATATATATATATATATATATATATATATATATATATATATATATATATATATTATATTAATAACACTGAACTGTTAACATACAGTCTAAAATGGTAGGAAAAGCCCATTAAATAAAACAACGAAAGCCCCGAGCGGCTACCCCCCAATAGGGGTCAGCCGGATAGTAGAAGTACTTATTAAGTACTTTATATATATTTATTTTAGTTATTTTATTTAATGGGCTTTGCCTACCATATATATATATATATATATATATATATATATATATTATATATATATATATATAGTATATAAGCGTATTTCGTGCATTTTCCTCTTGAGGGGGAAGGCAAAAATACCTCCACCGTGTTCCATTGCGTCTCGTAAAAGTCGAGTAAATGAGGGCTGAGCGAGGGGACTGGAAATCTCCACCTCTGTATATTCCTCTCATAAAGAGGCAAGTTTCTTGTGTTGACTCTGTCACCCCTCTTATAATGGGGAGTATAGCTCTTGTGTTTATAAATAGACTTTGTACTATTAAATACACGTATGCATTGTTTGATTGCAGTCATTTGTGTGAACTGATATCAATGAGTACAGTATGGTTGTTGTCATACCTGTGGACCGTAGGTTTAGAGGAGAGGGAAGTGTGAATATGGTATTTTAGTCTCTTTTAGATTGATATTTTTTTTTATGGTGATATGTGGTGTAATGACAGCCTGAAAATAATATTAAATCTACCCAGATATCACCGTCGTTCAATGAAGTTTAATAATGGATAATCTTTTTATGCAGTATATCAGCCTATTTTTTTCCTCTAAGGCTGTACTGAAATGTTAGGTTCATTTAGGACGGGCTTACCTATACCATTACAGACAACATTTACATCTTCAGTTATTTTACCTGATTATCTGTAGTCTATTTTTAATGTTATTTTCACACAGTAAACGATTAAGAATAATAATAGTCTTGTATACTTGGTTTTAAGTACTTGTTTTATGCTAATAAAATCAAGCTAGTTCTCAAACTTATGATTAAATGTATCCACTTTCGTTTAAAAAAAAAATCACCACTTAGAAGATCAAGAGAAACACTCCATGTGTATCTACAATCTTTGTTTTTCTTATTGTAATATATCCTTAAATAGTTAATGTCTTGGTATTTTTAAGCATCTATGTTTGTATTCGTTTTAAATCGGTAGTAAACGATTTGTATTATTATTATTGGATAACAAAACATTATTATTATAATTAATATAATTATTATTATTATAAGGAGTAGTAGTTGTTTTGTGTTTATGTAGTATCATCATCCTCTAATCTTTGTCTTATTTTGTAAGATTTTTCATTTTTATGAATAATTAGTGCCATTTATTATTTTAATTCATGAGTGTGCCACTTCAAGCCGTATATCAACGGAGCCTTTGCCAGGCAATAATGAGTTGCACTTTTTTACGTCATTCGGAATCCCAAGGCGCTTGTGATGCTTTGGCCGATTGTGTGTCTGTGAGTACGTGCTTACGCATGAGGTGACATTCATTGTCAGGGCTCTGCTCTCACCTTGATGTCACAGTTGTAGCTGTTTTTGAAAGCTATCCCTTTGTAATGGCCTTGACGCTTTTGTTAGTTCCTACGTCTGCATACAAAAGCTCTCAAGAGATTGCGAAGGCTGTGAATAAATAATAACGCTTTTGGTATTTAACAAGAAACGAGTCGAAGGATATCAAATTGCTGGTTATGAAAGGCCTCTTGGTATGGTGGGAGAGAGAGCCCCCCAAATAGAAACGATTATTGTACTAGTCTGTGGTGTGTGTGTTTTTTTTTTTTATAATTCTAGGTAAAAGACTAATCTAATATGTTAATTGTATTTCCTGATATTTTCCTTTTAATTAGTTTAATTTCATATTTTAAAAGCATTCTTAACCGGAAGTAGCCCTGTGTAATTTTTGGACTGAAACGGTAAACTTTTGACGGTCTCAGTATTCATCATTTTATGAGCTAGTGTTGAGTATTTTACTTTTAAGCACTTTGATACTTGTACACTATATTAACCTTACCTAGTCGTAACTAAATATCAGGCTATTTTAGGCTACAAGAATCAAAGTGCCTAAAGGTTAACATATATACAACTGTAGTTACATGCTCCAGATAATCTCCGCATCACTTTAGTTTGTCAAGATAAGATTACGGTAGCTTCAAATATTGGTCATCTTCCCCGATTTATTCATTCCGCAGAATCGCCATTCTCTCTCTCTCTCTCTCTCTCTCTCTCCTTTTTTTTTATTGTGGCACCAGGACGGGCAAAAAATATAAAATAAAACAGCTCTCTTCGGGCCTGGGCACGAAGATTATATTAGATAAAGAGAAACAAAGATGGGAGTGCTTTGACTTGTTAGATGTGAAGGGATAATAAGAAATGTGTAATGAATATCCAAGAATATTCAGTGTTGATATAGATATAGAAAAAGAACCGTAACTGAAGCAAGACTTTACATCGAACTGTCTTGATTGATCTTACACAATTTATATCATATAAATATTATTTCTTATGCCTCAGAGCACCAAAATTATTCTTCAGACATCATATTGGTTATAGGTTTAGCTTGTCAAAAATCGATGATGTGGCTGAAATTCCTTCCTTTTCGATCTTATGAATGGAGAGAGAGAGATGCTACACTCTTGACCGAGTTTTATTGTGAGAAATTGGACGTCGTTATTTTTTGTTTTCCTTCAAAGTCATTCAGCGTTGGTCACGTTTCCTCGGAGAACGTAGCATGTTTATTTCACACACACACATTTTCTGTTTATATATATATATATATATATATATATATATATATATATATATATACTTTATTATTATTATTGTTATTATTATTATTATTATTATTATTATTATTATTATTATTATTATTATTATTATTATTCTATGCCAGATTTTCGGGGCTCATGCGTGCAATGTTTTGTATTTGGTTGCATATGAGTATTTAGATTTATTGCAACTAGGAGGGTGGGTGGCCATTTGAACTTATATCATAGCTTTGTCTTTTTATGAGCTCCTCAGTGACAATATAGAAC
>JAXCGZ010023511.1:0-36957 GCA_037179515.1 Halocaridina rubra
TTATATATATATATATATATATATATATATATATATATATATATATATATATATATATATATATATATATATATTTATTTATTTATTATTATTTTTTTTATTTATTCAGATAGCTGTACATGGGGACATGTGCACATGGGCACTCCCAGTGATATTGCAGTTGATAAACATTGCAATCTATTTGGTTATGTATAAATGAAATATTAATAGAATTTGCAATTAATTTGAAATTTCATAGTAAGTAATTAATAATAAAATATAGTGTAATAATTGAAGAGTAATTGAAGAGTAATAATTGTAACAATATTTTCAATAGCCCTTGTTGAGTGCTATCATTTAAGTTACATTTCACTTTTCAATAGTACTACTGCAGACAATTTGAAGCAGATATAGAATAACAATTTTCAGGTTAGAATAATAAGTAGGTACATATACATATGCATGCATTAATTAGATGAGTAATAGAAACACCACTGGGGCTTCATAGTCATACATATCAAGGAGAGAGAGAGAGAGAGAGAGAGAGAGAGAGGAGAGAGAGAGAGAGAGAGAGAGAGAGAGAGAGAGAGAGAGAGAGAGAGAGAGAGAGAGTTTGTGGTATTCATTTTAGCAAAAGGAGTTATTCGTCCTTACCACAGATAAAGATGCATACATGCATACTTATACACATCATTGTCATCTGAGGGTAACTTAGCAAAGGAAAATGCATGTAATTAATCGCATATATGTACACGTATAAACCTGTACATACATGCATACATACACATAAACACAGTGCCATATAATGGAAAATAACTTTGGAAGGAAAAGAAAAAAAAGACTGAAAACCCTTCCCCTTCTCTACCCTTCAAATTATGTACATGACAGAGAATTACGTCAGCTTAATCCATTATCACTATTATCACAACTATTGCTACCACTATCATGATTATTATTATTATTATTATTTGAGAATGGTAGATGGGGATGATAACGAGTGGGAGCTGAATCAGTTGCTGTTTGCAGATGATACTGTGGTGGTGGCAGATTCAGAGGAAAAGCTGTGTCAGTTAGTGTCAGAATTTGGAATGGTGTGTGAGAGAAGGAAGTTGCGAGTGAATGTGGGAAAGAGTAAGGTTATGAGGTGTACAAGAAATGAGGATGGCGATGGATTGAATGTTATGTTGAATGGAGAGACACTTGAGGAGGTTAATCAGTTTAAGTATTTAGGCTCGGTTATAGCTGCAAATGGTGGAGTGGAAGCAGATGTGTGTCACAGAGTGAATGAAGGATGTAAAGTGTTGGGTGCATTGAAAGGAGTGATGAAGAATAGAGGGTTGGAAATGAATGTTAAGAAAGTTTTGTATGAGAAAGTGGTTGTGCCAACTGTGATGTATGGATCAGAGTTATGGGGTATGAAAGTAAGTGAGAGACGGAAACTAAATGTGTTTGAGATGAAATGCCTGAGGAGTATGATTGGTGTATCTCGATTGGATAGGGTTAGGAATGAAGTGGTGAGAGCAAGAACGGGTGTGAGGAGAGAAATTGCAGCCAGAGTAGATATGAATGTTCTGAGATGGTTTGGCCATGTGGAAAGGATGGATGATGAAAGGCTGCTGAAAAAGGTGATGAATGCGAGAGTTGATGGGAGAAATGCTAGAGGGAGGCCTAGGTTTGGATGGATGGATGGAGTAAGGAGAGCCCTGAATGATAGGAGGATGGATGTGAGGGAAGCAAGCGAGCGTGCTAGGAATAGGAATGAGTGGCGAGCGATTGTGATGCGGCTCTGATGGGCATCTGCTGTTACCACGGGGCTGCATCTTACAGAGGTAGCCCTGTGATAGGGGCAGTAGGAGGAGCTGGCAGTTGTGAAGCGACACAGGTTGTGGAAGAGCCGGGAGGATGGGCTGTGGCACTCCAGCAGTACCATCTGAACGGTCGCTAGCTCCCTCGTCATTGCCCATAGAGCAAAGTAATCCCCCTATTTGTTTTCCTTTCTTGATGTCGGCTACCCCCCAATTAAATTGGGAAACAGCCAAGGTAAATGAATGAATGAATGAATTATTATAATTATTATTATTATTATTATTATTATTATTATTATTATTATTATTATTATTATTATCATTATTATTACCACCACCATCATCATTACTACAGCTTTTTTATATAGATAGAGTTATGAAACAAAAGTAGTAATTATTGATACATAAAGATATACATATATATATATATATATATATATATATATATATATATATATATATATATATATATTTATATATATATATATATATATATATATATATATATATATATATATATATATATATATATATATATATATATATATATATTTATATATATATATATATATATATATATATATATATATATATATATATATATATATATATATATATATATATATATATATATATATATATATATATATATATATATATATATATATATATATATATATATATATATATATATATATATATATATATATATATATATATATATATATATATATATATATATATATATATATATATATATATGTATATGTGTGTTTGCATATTTAGTTATCTATTTGTTATTTTATGTAACTAGAGCCTCCTATATATTGTTTTTACTATTTTCAGATGCTTCTATATCTGTATGTATGTGCAGTTTTTTTTTTAAATATGTATATGTATACATATATGTATGTGTGTATGTGATTACCTAATTGTGTTTACGGGAAAGAGCCCAAAGCTCGTATCTTCCCGTCTCCTGATCGGTTCCATTTTGTACTTAGTGATACTTATCATACCTGTCCTTAAACTTATCAACTACTCTTACACTTAAAAAGTATTTCCTTACATCCTGCAAAGAAGTTTTCTTACGAAACTTCAAACTATGATCTCTAGTTCTAGAGCCTGCCATATCAAAATATCGATCCCTATCCACTCTATCATAACCATGAAGGAATTTAAAGACTCACCATATCCCCCCCTCAATCTTCTAGCTTCGAGTGATAGTAAGTCTAATTCCCCCAGCCTCTCATCATACCTGAGATTACATATTTCTGGCACCGGTTTCGTGGCATGTCTTTGAACTTTTTTCAAGATTAGCTATGTGCTTTTTCAAGTGCGGATTCCAAAAGGGGGCTGCATATTCGAGTTTTGGCCTCACATAGGTTACATAAATATTTCTGAACATTTCCTTGTCCATGTGCTTGAAGGATACCCTTACATTTGATAAGAATGCATATGCTGCCCTTACTATGCCATTTATATGTATTTCTGGAGACAAATCTGCCAGTGTGTTTACTCCTAGATCTCTCTCATTTTCTGTTTCTTGAAGTTGTACCCTAGCCACCGAGTAGTCAAGCTTGGGCCTTCTTGCACTTGTACCCATTCTAATTACCTTACATTTTGAAGTATTGAATTTCATTAGCCACTTCTCTGACCACTCGTGCAGACTATTTAGATATTCCTGAAGTTCTCTACCATTGTTCTCGTTTTTTACTTTCTTCACAATCTTTGCATCATCTGCAAACATATTCATGAATGAATTTACAGACTCTGGTAGGTCATTTACATATACAAGGAACAAAAGTGGCCCTAAAACTGAACCCTGTGGAACTCCACTACTAACTCTTCTCCATTCAGACACTGAGTGTCTTACTCTAACCCTCTGTTCCCTTCCTTCTAAGTAAGTTTTTATCCATTCCAAGACATTTCCACCTATTCTAGCCATTGATTGCAGCTTCCTAATATGTCTCCCATGTGGAACAGTGTCAAACGCTTTCTGGAAGTCTAGGAATATGCAATCTGCCCAGCCCTCTCTTTCCTGTAAGATTTGGCTTACCTCATCATAAAATTCTAATAAGTTTGTTACTGTTGATCTACCTTCTCTGAAGCCATGTTGCCTCACTGACAAAAAGTTGAAGGATTCCAAGTGAAGAGAGATATGTTTCCTTAGTAGTTTCTCCATAACTTTGCAAACTATGCTGGTCAAGGAAACTGGTCTATAGTTCAGAGTCGTATCCCTCCTTCCCTTTTTGAAGATAGGTATCACATTTGCTTGTTTCCAGCATCTTGGAATCTCCCCCGACTCCAGTGACTCCTTAAATATGATACTTAGTGTCACTGATATTGTGTTTGCGCATGTTTTAAGCACATGAGGGGATATGTCATCAGAACCTGTAGCTTTATGAACATCTAAATCCATCAGCGCTTTGCATACCTCTGTGGCTGTAAGGTTGATGTTCTCTAATACCGGCCCTTAAGCTTCTATCACTGCAATCTGACGGGGTGGGGTATTTTCTACTGTAAATACTGACTGAAACTCCTTGTTCAGTTCTTTGCAGATCTCTTCATCCGTCTCAGTGATGCTTCCATCCGCTCTCTTTAGCCTTAAAACCTGTTCTTTTACCTTCAGTTTTCCTCTGATAAAGCTGTGGAAAAGCTTGGGATTTTCTTTAGCCTTCCTGGTGATGTCCCTCTCATAGTCTCTCTCTGCCTCTCTCCTTTTACTTAGGTAGTCATTTCTTGCTCTTTTGTAGGTTTGCCAGGCATTTATGTTTTTTCTCCTCCTATACCTTTTCCAGCATTTGTCTCTCCACTCCTTAGCTCTTTTACACCCATTATCAAACCATTTCTCTCTGGCATGAATTACACCTACTTTGGTGACAGGTATGCAGCAATCTACTATCTTCCCATATTTCTCACAAAAGATGTCATACATTTCTTGTACAGATTTGTTGTAAAATAAGGTTCTCCAGTCAATAACTGTGAAAAGCTCATTCATTTTGATGTAATCTCCTTTCGGATAGTTCCTCCTCATGTCCTCAGTGCCTCTACTCTCAGGAAGAATATCTTCAATGATATACTCCATCAACAACACACAGTGGTCACTCTTTCCAATTGGTGGTTCATACTCAATATTTTAAATATCCAACACATTATCTGTGAACACTAGATCAAGTAGTGATGGCTCATCCCCACCCCTGGCCCTTGTTGGTTCCATTACATGTTGGTGTAGGAAATTTCCTTGTACGCAATCTAGGAATCTTGCCCCGAATGAGTCCTCACCACTGTGTGGGTCAAGATTTATCCAATCTATCTCTTTATGATTAAAGTCTCCCATAATCAAAATCCTACATTTTTTTTCCTGTGCCATGTTAACAACTGAGTTTATGACTTCAATAGTACATATATGACTTTCCTCATAAACTTCAAGCCTATTTTGGTTCCTTGGTGGGTTGTATACAACAGTTATTATAATGCTCTCTGACCCAGTATTTATGCGAGCAACAAGAAATTCCTTGAACTCACTTTCTATAGCCAAGTTTATTTCTTCAACTTGAATCCTTTCACTTATGAGCAGTGCTATCCCTCCACCAGTCCTCTCAGATCTTTCAACCCTTAGTATTCTGAAACCCTTAGGAAAAACTGTGACACTGTTTATGTCCTCACTCAACTTAGTCTCTGTAATTGCTACTATATCTGCCTTACTGTTGTGAATCCTATCTTTTAATTCTACTGCCTTACCAGCTAATCCATGTGTGTGTGTGTGATTACCTAATTGTGATTACCTAATTGTGTTTACGGGAAAGAGCCCAAAGCTCGTATCTTCCCGTCTCCTCATCGGTTCCATTTTATACTTAGTGATACTTATACCTGTCCCTAAAACTATGGATTGAGATAGCAGTAACTACCTCCTCGCTTAGCCAATTCCAATTATCAACTACTTTTAACTGAAAAAGTATTTCCTTACATCCTGAAAAGAAGTGTTCTTACGAAGCTTCAAACTATGACCTCTAGTTCTAGAGCCAGCCATATCAAAATATCGATCCCTATCCACTCTATCATAACCATGAAGGAATTTAAAGACTGTCACCATATCCTCCCTCAATCTTCTAGCTTCGAGTGATGGTAAGTCTAATTCCCTCAGCCTCTCATCATAACTGAGATTGCGTAAATCTGGCACCAGTTTCGTGGCATGTCTTTGAACTTTTTCAAGCTTAGCTATGTGCTTTTTCAAGTGTGGATTCCAAAAGGGGGCTGCATATTCGAGTTTTGGCCTCACATAGGTTACATAAATATTTCTGAACATTTCCTTGTCCATGTGCCTGAAGGCTACCCTTACATTTGATAAGAATGCATATGCTGCCCTTACTATGCCATTTATATGTATTTCTGGAGAGAAATCTGCCAGTATGTTTACTCCTAGATCTCTCTCATTTTCTGTCTCTTGAAGTTGTACTCCAGCCACCGAGTAGTCAAGCTTGGGCCTTCTTGCACTTGTACCCATTCTCATTACCTTACATTTTGAAGTATTGAATTTCATTAGCCACATTTCTGACCACTCATGCAGATTATTTAGATCCTCCTGAAGTTCTCTACCATTGTTCTCGTTTTTTACTTTCTTCACAATCTTTGCATCATCTGCAAACATATTCATGAATGAATTTACAGACACTGGTAGGTCATTTACATATACAAGGAACAAATGTGGCCCTAAAACTGACCCCTGTGGAACTCCACTACTAACTTTTCTCCATTCAGACGCTGAATGTCTTACTCTAACCCTCTGTTCCCTTCCTTCTAAGTAAGTTTTTATCCATTCCAAAACATTTCCACCTATTCTAGCCATTGCTTGCAGCTTTCTAATAAGTCTCCCATGTGGAACAGTGTCAAACGCTTTCTGGAAGTCTAGGAATATGCAATCTGCCCAGCCCTCTCTTTCCTGTAAGATTTGGCTTACCTCATCATAAAATTCTAATAAGTTTGTTACTGTTGATCTACCTTCTCTGAAGCCATGTTGCCTCACTGACAAAAAGTTGAAGGATTCCAAGTGAAGAGAGATATGTTTCCTTAGTAGTTTCTCCATAACTTTGCAAACTATGCTGGTCAAGGAAACTGGTCTATAGTTCAGAGCCGTATCCCTCCTTCCCTTTTTGAAGATAGGTATCACATTTGCTTGTTTCCAGCATCTTGGAATCTCCCCTGACTCCAGTGACTTTTTAAATATGATACTTAGTGCCACTGATATTGAGTTTGCGCATTTTTTAAGCACATGAAGGGATATGTCATCAGGACCTGTAGCTTTATGAACATCTAAATCCATCAGCGCTTTGCATACCTCTGTGGCTGTAAGGTTGATGTTCTCTAATACCGGCCCTTGAGCTTCTATCACTGCAATCTGAGGGGGTGGGGTATTTTCTACTGTAAATACTGACTGAAACTCCTTGTTCAGTTCTTTGCAGATCTCTTCATCCGTCTCAGTGATGCTTCCATCCGCTCTCTTTAGCCTTAAAACCTGTTCTTTTACCTTTAGTTTTCCTCTGATAAAGCTGTGGAAAAGCTTAGGATTTTCTTTAGCCTTCCTGGTGATGTCCCTCTCATAGTCTCTCTCTGCTTCTCTCCTTTTACTTAGGTAGTCATTTCTTGCTCTTTTGTAGGTTTGCCAGGCATTTATGTTTTTTCTCCTCCTATACCTTTTCCAGCATTTGTCTCTCCACTCCTTAGCTCTTTTACACCCATTATCGAACCATTTCTCTCTGGCATGAATTACACCTACTTTGGTGAAAGGTATGCAGCAATCTACTATCTTCCCATATTTCTCACAAAAGATGTCATATATTTCTTGTACAGATTTGTTGTAAAATAAGGTTCTCCAGTCAATAACTGCAAAAAGCTCATTCATTTTGATGTAATCTCCTTCCGGATAATTCCTCCTCATGTCCTCAGTGCCTCTACTCTCAGGAAGAATATCTTCAATGATATACTCCATCAACAACACACAGTGGTCACTCTTTCCACTTGGTGGTTCATACTCAATTTTTTCAATATCCAACACATTATCTATGAACACTAGATCAAGTAGTGATGGCTCATCCCCACCCCTGGCCCTTGTTGGTTCCATTACATGTTGGTGTAGGAAATTCCCTAGTACGCAATCTAGGAATCTTGCCCCGAATGAGTCCTCACCACTGTGTGGGTCAAGATTTATCCAATCTATCTCTTTATGATTAAAGTCTCCCATAATCAAAATCCTACATTTTTTCCCGTGCCATGTTAACAACTGAGTTTATGACTTCAATAATACCTATATGACTTTCCTCATAAACTTCAAGCCTATTTTGGTTCCTTGGTGGGTTGTATACAACAGTTATTATAATGCTCTCTGACCCAGTATTTATGCGAGCAACAAGAAATTCCTTGAACTCACTTTCTATAGCCAAGTTTATTTCTTCGACTTGAATCCTTTCACTTATGAGCAGTGCTATCCCTCCACCAGTCCTCTCAGATCTTTCAACCCTTAGTATTCTGAAACCCTTAGGAAAAAATGTGACACTGTTTATGTCCTCACTCAACTTAGTCTCTGTAATTGCTACTATATCTGCCTTACTGTTGTGAATCCTATCTTTTAATTCTACTGCCTTACCAGCTAATCCATCAGCATTTGTGTATAACAATCTTGATGAGGCCCCATCCCCTGATCTTCTGTCATTATCTTCTTTATCTCCCCTTTGTCTGGTAGAACTCTGTAATGAAAATTTTTCTTCTTTTCTTCACGTGTGTGTGTGTGTGTGTGTGTGATTACCTAATTGTGATTACCTAATTGTGTTTACGGGAAAGAGCCAAAAGCTCGTATCTTCCCGTCTCCTGATCGGTTCCATTTTATACTTAGTGATACTTATCATACCTGTCCTTAAAACTATGGATTGAGATAGCATTAACTACCTCCTCGCTTAGCGTATTCCAATTATCAACTACTCTTACACTGAAAAAGTATTTCCTTACATCCTGCGAAGAAGTTTTCTTACGAAGCTTCAAACTATGACCTCTAGTTCTAGAGCCAGCCATATGTGTGTGTGTGTGTGTGTGTGTGTGTGTGTGTGTGTGTGTGTGTGTGTGTGTGTGTGTGTGTGTGTGTGTGTGTGTGTGTAGTTACCTAATTGTGTTTACGGGAAAGAGCCCAAAGCTCGTATCTTTCCGTCTCCTGATCGGTTCAATTTTATACTTAGTGATACTTATCATACCTGTCTTTAAAACTATGGATTGAGATAGCATTAACTACCTCCTCGCTTAGCGTATTCCAATTATCAACTACTCTTACACTGAAAAAGTATTTCCTTACATCCTGCGAAGAAGTTTTCTTACGAAGCTTCAAACTATGACCTCTAGTTCTAGAGCCAGCCATATGTGTGTGTGTGTGTGTGTGTGTGTGTGTGTGTGTGTGTGTGTGTGTGTGTGTGTGTGTGTGTAGTTACCTAATTGTGTTTACGGGAAAGAGCCCAAAGCTCGTATCTTTCCGTCTCCTGATCGGTTCAATTTTATACTTAGTGATACTTATCATACCTGTCTTTAAAACAATGGATTGAGATAGCATTAACTACCTCCTCGCTTAGCGAATTCCAATTATCAACTACTCTTACACTGAAAAAGTATTTCCTTACATCCTGCAAAGAAGCTTTCTTACGAAGCTTCAAACTATGACCTCTAGTTCTAGAGCCAGCCATATCAATATATTGATCGCTATCCACTCTATCATAACCATGAAGGAATTTAAAGACTGTCACCATATCCTCCCTCAATCTTCTAGCTTCGAGTGATGGTAAGTCTAATTCCCTCAGCCTCTCATCATAACTGAGATTGCGTAAATCTGGCACCAGTTTCGTGGCATGTCTTTGAACTTTTTAAAGCTTAGCTATGTGCTTTTCCAAGTGTGGATTCCAAAAGGGGGCTGCATATTCGAGTTTTGGCCTCACATAGGTTACATAAATATTTCTGACCATTTCCTTGTCCATGTGCCTGAAGGCTAGCCTTACATTTGATAAGAATGCATATGCTGCCCTTAGTATGCCATTTATATGTATTTCTGGAGAGAAATCTGCCAGTATGTTTACTCCTAGATCTCTCTCATTTTCTGTCTCTTGAAGTTGTACTCCAGCCACCGAATAGTCAAGCTTGGGCCTTCTTGCACTTGTACCCATTCTCATTACCTTACATTTTGAAGTATTGAATTTCATTAGCCACTTTTCTGACCAGTAATGCAGACTATTTAGATATTCCTGAAGTTCTCTACCATTGTTCTCGTTTCCTACTTTCTTCACAATCTTTGCATCCTCTACAAACATATTCATGAATAAATTTACAGACTCTGGTAGGTCATTTACATATACAAGGAACAAAAGTGGCCCTAAAACTGACCCCTGTGGAACTCCACTACTAACTCTTCTCCATTCAGACACTGAGTGTCTTACTCTAACCCTCTGTTCCCTTCCTTCTAAGTAAGTTTTTATCCATTCCAAGACATTTCCACCTATTCTAGCCATTGCTTGTAGCTTCCTAATAAGTCTCTAATGTGGAACAGTGTCAAACGCTTTCTGGAAGTCTAGGAATATGCAATCTGCCCAGCCCTCTCTTTCCTGTAAGATTTGGCTTACCTCATCATAAAATTCTAATAAGTTTGTTATTGTTGATCTACTCTGAAGCCATGTTGCCTCACTGACGAAAAGTTGAAGGATTCCAAGTGAAGAGAGATATGTTTCCTTAGTAGTTTCTCCATAACTTTGCAAACTATGCTGGTCAAGGAAACTGGTCTCTATTTCAGAGCCGTATCCCTCCTTCCCTTTTTGAAGATAGGTATCACATTTGCTTGTTTCCAGCATCTTGGAATCTCCCCTGACTCCAGTGACTTTTTAAATATGATACTTAGTTCCACTTGTATTGAGTTTGTGCATTTTTTCAGTACATGAGGGGATATGTCATCAGGACCTGTAGCTTTATGAACATCTAAATCCATTAGTGCTTTGCATACGTCTGTGGCTGTAAGGTTGATGTTCTCTAATACCGGCCCTTGAGCTTCTATCTCAGCAATCTGAGGGGGTGTGGTATTTTCTACTGTAAATACTGACTGAAACTCCTTGTTCAATTCTTTGCAGATCTCTTCATCCGTCTCAGTGATGCTTCCATCCGCTCTCTTTAGCCTTAAAACCTGTTCTTTTACCTTCAGTTTTCCTCTGATAAAGCTGTGGAAAAGCTTGGGATTTTCTTTAGCCTTCCTGGTGATGTCCCTCTCATAGTCTCTCTCTGCCTCTCTCCTTTTACTTAGGAAGTCATTTCTTGCTCTTTTGTAGGTTTGCCAGGCATTTATGTTTTTTCTCCTCCTATACCTTTTCCAGCATTTGTCTCTCCACTCCTTAGCTCCTTTACACTCATTATCGAACCATTTCTCTCTGGCATGAATTACACCTACTTTGGTGAAAGGTATGCAACAATCTACTATATTCCCATATTTCTCACAAAAGATGTCATACATTTCTTGTACAGATTTGTTGTAAAATAAGGTTCTCCAGTCAATAACTGCAAAAAGCTCATCCATTTTGATGTAATCTCCTTTCAGATAATTCCTCCTCATGTCCTCAGTGCCTCTACTCTCAGGCAGAATATCTTCAATGATATACTCCATCAACAACACACAGTGGTCACTCTTTCCAATTGGTTCATACTCATTTTTTTCAATATCCAACACATTATCTATGAATACTAGATCAAGTAGTGATGGCTCATCCCCACCCCTGGCCCTTGTTGGTTCCATTACATGTTGCTGTAGGAAATTCCCTAGTATGCAATCTAGGAATCTTGCCCCGAATGAGTCCTCACCACTGTGTGGGTCAAGATTTATCCAATCTATCTCTTTATGGTTAAAATCTCCCATACTAAAAATCCTACATTTTTTCTCCTGTGCCATGTTAACATCTGAGTTTATGACTTCAGTAGTACCTATATGACTTTCCTCATAAACTTTAAGCCTATTCTGGTTCCTTGGGGGGTTATATACAACAGTTATTATAATGCTCTCTGACCCAGTATTTATGCGAGCAACAAGAAATTCCTTGAACTCACTTTCTATAGCCAAGTTTATTTCTTCAACTTGAATCCTTTCACTTATGAGCAGTGCTATCCCTCCACCAGTCCTCTTAGATCTTTCAACCCTTAATATTCTGAAGCCCTTAGGAAAAACTGTGACACTGTTTATGTCCTCACTCAACTTAGTCTCTGTAATTGCTACTATATCTGCCTTACTGTTGTGAATCCTATCTTTTAATTCTACTGTCTTACCAGCTAATCCATCAGCATTTGCGTATAACAATCTTAATGAGGCCCCATCCCCTGATGTTCTGTCATTATCTTCTTTATCTCCCCTTTGTCTTGAAGAACTCTGATATGAAAATTTTTCTTCTCTTCTTCATTTCTTTCCTCATTTAACCTTCTTGCCTCTTGCAACAAGTTTTTGATCTTTCCCATCTCTTCCTGTGTTCTGTATCGGCTAATGAACACTTCTTTGAATTCTTGAAGGTCTTTTAGACTTTTTTTTCTCAACAATATTTCCCTACATGTTTCCCCTCTCTCAAAGGTTACTTTTTGTATGTATGTGTGTATATGTGTGTGATTGCCTAATTGTGATTACCTGATTGTGTTTACGGGAAAGAGCCCAAAGCTCGTATCTTCCCGTCTCCTGATCGGTTCCATTTTATACTTAGTGATACTTATCATACCTGTCTTTAAAACTATGGATTGAGATAGCATTAACTACCTCTTTGCTTAGCAAATTCCAATTATCAACTACTCTTACACTGAAAAAATATTTCCTTACATCCTGCAAACAAGTTTTCTTACGAAGCTTCAAACTATGGCCTCTAGTTCTAGAGCCTGCCATATCAAAATATCGATCCCTATCCACTCTATCATAACCATGAAGGAATTTAAAGACTGTCACCATATCCCCCCTCACTCTTCTAGCTTCGAGTGATGGTAAGTCTAATTCCCTCAGCCTCTCATCATAACTGAGATTGCATATTTCTAGCACCAGTTTCGTGGCATGTCTGTGAACTTTTTCAAGCTTAGCTATGTGCTTTTTCAAGTGCGGATTCCAAAAGGGGGCTGCATATTCGAGTTTTGGCCTCACATAGGTTACATAAATATTTCTGAACATTTCCTTGTCCATGGGCCTGAAGGCTACCCTTACATTTGATAAGAATGCATATGCTGCCCTTACTATGCCATTTATATGTATTTCTGGAGACAAATCTGCCAATATGTTTACTCCTAGATCTCTCTCATTTTCTGTCTCTTGAAGTTGTACTCCAGCCACCGAGTAGTCAAGCTTGGGCCTTCTTGCACTTGTACCCATTCTCATTACCTTGCATTTTGAAGTATTGAATTTCATTAGCCACATTTCTGACCACTCATGCAGATTATTTAGATCCTCCTGAAGTTCTCTACCATTGTTCTCGTTTTTTACTTTCTTCACAATCTTTGCATCATCTGCAAACATATTCATGAATGAATTTACAGACTCTGGTAGGTCATTTACATATACAAGGAACAAAAGTGTCCCTAAAACTGAACCCTGTGGATCTCCACTACTAACTCTTCTCTATTCGGACACTGAGTGTCTTACTCTAACCCTCTGTTCCCTTCCTTCTAAGTAAGTTTTTATCCATTCCAAAACATTTCCACCTATTCTAGCCATTGCTTGCAGCTTCCTAATAAGTCTCCCATGTGGAACAGTGTCAAACGCTTTCTGGAAGTCTAGGAATATGCAATCTGCCCAGCCCTCTCTTTCCTGTAAGATTTGGCTTACCTCATCATAAAATTCTAATAAGTTTGTTACTGTTGATCTACCTTCTCTGAAGCCATGTTGCCTCACTGACAAAAAGTTGAAGGATTCCAAGTGAAGAGAGATATGTTTCCTTAGTAGTTTCTCCATAACTTTGCAAACTATGCTGGTCAAGGAAACTGGTCTATAGTTCAGAGCCATATCCCTCCTTCCCTTTTTGAAGATAGGTATCACATTTGCTTGTTTCCAGCATCTTGGAATCTCCCCTGACTCCAGTGACTTTTTAAATATGATACTTAGCGCCACTGATATTGAGTTTGTGCATTTTTTAAGCACATGAGGGCATATGTCATCAGGACCTGTAGCTTTATGAACATCTAAATCCATCAGCGCTTTGCATACCTCTGTGGCTGTAAGGTTGATGTTCTCTAATACCGGCCCTTGAGCTTCTATCACTGCAATCTGACGGGGTGGGGTATTTTCTACTGTAAATACTGACTGAAACTCCTTGTTCAATTCTTTGCAGATCTCTTCATCCGTCTCAGTGATGCTTCCATCCGCTCTCTTTAGCCTTAAAACCTGTTCTTTTACCTTCAGTTTTCCTCTGATAAAGCTCTGGAAAAGCTTGGGATTTTCTTTAGCCTTCCTGGTGATGTCCCTCTCATAGTCTCTCTCTGCCTCTCTCCTTTTACTTAGGTAGTCATTTCTTGCTCTTTTGTAGGTTTGCCAGGCATTTATGTTTTTTTCTCTTCCTATACCTTTTCCAGCATTTGTCTCTCCACTCCTTAGCTCTTTTACACCCATTATCGAACTATTTCTCTCTGGCATGAATTACACCTACTTTGGTGACAGGTATGCAGCAATCTACTATATTCCCATATTTCTCACAAAAGATGTCATATATTTCTTGTACAGATTTGTTGTAAAATAAGGTTCTCCAGTCAATAACTGTGAAAAGCTCATTCATTTTGATGTAATCTCCTTTCGGATAGTTCCGCCTCATGTCCTCAGTGCCTCTACTCTCAGGAAGAATATCTTCAATGATATGCTCCATCAACAACACACAGTGGTCACTCTTTTCAATTGGTGGTACATACTCAATTTTTTCAATATCCAACACATTATCTATGAACACTAGATCAAGTAGGGATGGCTCATCCCCACCCCTGGCCCTTGTTGGTTCCATTACATGTTGGTGTAGGAAATTCCCTTGTACGCAATCTAGGAATCTTGCCCCGAATGAGTCCTCACCACTGTGTGGGTCAAGATTTATCCAATTTATCTCTTTATGATTAAAGTCTCCCATAATCAAAATCCTACATTTATATTCCCGTGCCATGTTAACGACTGAGTTTATGACTTCAATAATACCTATATGACTTTCCTCATAAACCTCAAGCCTATTTTGGTTCCTTGGTGGGTTGTATACAACAGTTATTATAATGCTCTCTGACCCAGTATTTATGCGAGCAACAAGAAATTCCTTGAACTCACTTTCTATAGCCAAGTTTATTTCTTCAACTTGAATCCTTTCACTTATGAGCAGTGCTATCCCTCCACCAGTCCTCTCAGATATTTCAACCCTTAGTATTCTGAAGCCCTTAGGAAAAACTGTGACACTGTTTATGTCCTCACTCAACTTAGTCTCTGTAATTGCTACTATATCTGCCTTACTGTTGTGAATCTTATCCTTTAGTTCTACTGCCTTACCAGATAATCCATCAGCATATGTGTATAACAATCTTAATGAGGCCCCATCCCCTGATGTTCTGTCATTATCTTCTTTATCTCCCCTTTGTCTGGAAGAACTCTGAAATGAAAATTTTTCGTCTCTTCTTCATTTCTTTCCTCATTTAACCTTCTTGCCTCTTGCAACAAGTTTTTGATCTTTCCCATCTCTTCCTGTGTTCTGTATTGTCTAATGAACACTTCTTTGAATTCTTGAAGGTCTTTTAGACTTTTTTTTCTCAACAATATATCCATACATGTTTCCCCTCTCTCAAAGGTGTGATTACCTAATTGTGATTTCCTAATTGTGTTTACGGGAAAGAGCCCAAAGCTCGTATCTTCCCGTCTCCTGATCGGTTCCATTTTATACTTAGTGATACTTATCATACTGTCCTTAAAACTATGGATTGAGATAGCATTAACTACCTCCTCGCTTAGCGAATTCCAAGTATCAACTACTCTTACACTGAAAAAGTATTTCCTTACATCCTGCAAAGAAGTTTTCTTACGAAGCTTCAAACTATGACCTCTAGTTCTAGAGCCAGCCATATCAAAATATCGATCCCTATCCACTCTATCATAACCATGAAGGAATTTAAAGACTGTCACCATATCCCCCCTCACTCTTCTAGCTTCGAGTGATGGTAAGTCTAATTCCCTCAGCCTCTCATCATAACTGAGATTGCGTATTTCTGGCACCAGTTTCGTGGCATGTCTTTGAACTTTTTCAAGCTTAGCTATGTGCTTTTTCAAGTGCGGATTCCAAAAGGGGGCTGCATATTCGAGTTTTGGCCTCACATAGGTTACATAAATATTTCTGACCATTTCCTTGTCCATGTGCCTGAAGGCTACCCTTACATTTGATAAGAATGCATATGCTGCCCTTACTATGCCATTTATATGTATTTCTGGAGACAAATCTGCCAGTATGTTTACTCCTAGATCTCTCTCATTTTCTGTCTCTTGAAGTTGTACTCCAGCCACCGAGTAGTCAAGCTTGGGCCTCTTGTATATATATATATATATATATATATATATATATATATATATATATATATATATATATATATATATATATATATATATATATATATACATATATATATATATATATATATATATATATATATATATATATATATATATATATATATATATATGTATATATATATATATATATATATATATATATATATATATATATATATATATATATATATATATATATATATATATATATGTACTTACCTAATTGTGTTTACGGGAAAGAGCCCAAAGCTCGTATCTTCCCATCTCCTGAACGGATCCATTTTATTCTTAGTGATACTTATCATACCTGTCCTTAAAACTATGGATTGAGATAGCATTAACTACCTCCTCGCTTTGCGAATTTCAATTATCAACTACTCCTACACTGAAAAAGCATTTCCTTACATCCTGCAAAGAAGTTTTCTTACGAAGCTTCAAACTATGAACTCTAGTTCTAGAGCCAGCCACATCAAAATATCTATCCCTATCCACTCTATCATAAGCATGAAGGAATTTAAAGACTGTCACATAATTCCCCCTCAATCTTCTAGCTTCGAGTGATCTTAAATCTAATTCTCTCAGCCTCTCATCATACCTGAGATTACGTATTTCTGGCACCAGTTTCGTGGCATGTCTTCGAACTTTTTTAAGCTTTGCTATGTGCTTTTTCAAGTGTGGATTCCAAAAGGGGGCTGCATATATGTGTATATATGTGTATATGTTTATGTATGTGTATATGTATGTGTATATGTGTGCATATATATATATATATATATATATATATATATATATATATATATATATATATATATATATATATATATATATATATATATATATATATGTGTGTGTGTGTGTGTATATGTATATATATATATATATATATATATATATATATATATATATATATATATATATATATATATATATATAAATGGTTCCGGTTCCGGTTTTTACGTCACGGACTCCCTTTTCAACCAAGGGCTAGGATGGTTGCCTTCTTGCGAAGGACTTGTTTTGGCAGATGTAATCCTTACCCTGAGTGCATGCCATTGCGAACCTCAGACCGTGACGGGGCGCGAACCCTCGACCTGACGCCTCAGAGTCGCGGACGCTACCGTATATATATATATATATATATATATATATATATATATATATATATATATATATATATATATATATATATATATATATATATATATATATATATATATATATATATAATTTCTATTATTAAGAATCTTTTGTTAATACAATTTAGCCAAGTATGGACATTAATTCCTTTTGAGGCCTGTTTGTGGGGATTACTGACTAACCCAGGCGGGCATTTAAGATTGTTATCTATTAATCCCATGTTTGGGACCCCTGGGCAGGTCTTTTGTCTCCTTCTTTTCAAGTGTTCTTCTGTTTTGCTAGTTGTATCTTTTGCCATTGTACTTTGAGAAGGTGACCAGTTTAGGTCACGAAATTAATAAGTACTCTATATATATATATATATATATATATATATATATATATATATATATATATATATATATATATATATATATATATATATATATATATATATATTTGTTGTTTTATTTAATGGGCTTTTCCTACCATTTTAGACTGTATGTTAACAGTTCAGTGTTATTAATATATATATATATATATATATATATATATATATATATATATATATATATATATATATATATATATATATATATATATATATATATATATATATATATATATATATATATATATATATATATATATATATGAGCTCCTGAGCGAGGGGCCTAGAATACTTCCTCAATGTTTCCCTGCGTGTCGTAGGAGTAGACTTAGTGGGGCGGAGCGAACGGAATGAGAGACCCCCTGTATGTAGTTTCTCTTCCCAGAAAGTCAGAGCATTATTCCTTTACTCAGCCACTCACCTTATATGGGGAAAAGTGGCTTATGTATATAAAAAGGCATATGAGAGAGAGAGAGAGAGAGAGAGAGAGAGAGAGAGAGAGAGAGAGAGAGAGAGAGAGAGAGAGAGAGAGAGAGAGAGAGAGAGAGAGAGAGAGAGAAGGTATTCCCTCCACCTTACCCCCATTTTTGGTAATTTAAATATGTTTTGATAGGGTAAAAGAATTACATTTTCTATGTTGGGTATACACTAAGTATAGGATATAAGTTCTCTGGGTTGCAAAAGTGCACACAAAGTTCAAAGTAGCTTAGACCAAGAGGTCTGAAGTCCTTAAGCTTTGTGCACTCTGTAATGTAGTGTACTAAATTGTTGCCCCCTTCACACTCACATAAATAACATTTTGAGTGTTCTGGGTGCTTTCTACCAGTTTTCTAGCAATTCACCTCCCATATATTTCTATAACCAAGTCTTATGCGGGCAGCAACTCTATCACAGTCACCTGTAAGCATTTTACACATGCTGCATTTGTGTCTCAGCCTTCTGAAGTTTTCGTAATGTTGGATCGAACAGCTGCTTACATGTTGTGTTAGTGTAGAAAGTTCTTGCTCTTCCATAATCTCATTATACAACATTGTTTTGAACTGAGTCAGTGTGGTTATTGATTCAGACACTGAACTCTCAGTTGCCATTTTTGCCAACCTGTCAGTCTTTTCATAACCAACTATCCCAACATGGGAGGGTACCCATGAAAACTTAACTTGGAGTTGAAGTTTTGCGCAGTTAATAAGAGCCTCTTGAATTTCAGCCATGTGAGTTTTGTAGGAGCTTTTTAATGATCTCAGTGACAGAAGCGCACTCAGTGAGTCACAGAATATGATAGCATTTCTTCTAGCACTGAAAATATGTTCAATAGCAAGTTTTAGTTTAATAATTGCACATTCAGTGATTGATGACCATTTTGGCATACTCAGTGCTTTGTCAAATATTTACTGCCCTTCAAATTTTTCATAAACTATAATGCTTCACCCAGACCCTCCTGTACTGCTTGTGTGAGACCCATCAGTGTAAATGCAGAGTGTTTCATTGTTATTTGGGAAACTAGTTCCAATAAAGTCTTCAATTTCATCTAACTATTGATGTTTTTTAATAATTGGAGCGACATTCGGACCAGATGATAATATTGGAAAGATAATTTCTGGCCCAATTCTCTTGCAAGGATTTATTAATCGTGCAGGACCACTCTCAGTAAATCGTGTTACATTATGTTTTTTTTTTGTCTCATTGGTTATAAGCTTAAATATCTTGGGGCGAATTTGTGTTTCATACTGTATGTTACCTTTTATTAGTGATTTAATGATTGTTGGCGCTGACTGCGGCCCTTGCAAATGACCAGCATTACATGGATGAGGCTGAGCTGATTTCGCTAATTTAACTCCAAATATCACAGCTGACTGTTTGATATGTTCTTTCAAAGGGGGAGGTTTAATTCATGTTGCATATTAATAATTCTGGTGCTCATAGGGCAGCCAAGAATAATCCTCATAGCTTTGTTCTGAATGTTTTCTAGGGGTTTTAAGACAGAGGTAGTCATAGTACAGAGCTGCAGGGTGTGATAGTCGACAAATGACCTGACATTACGAGATAGAAAGTTCGGCATATGTTAATACCAACACCAGATACCCTATTGGCAAGAAGCTTTAACGGTCTGAGTCTCTGTTGCAGTCTTTCACACAAATCTTTGATATACTCTGTGTGAGGGGGAGAAGGAACTGATATTCCCAAATATTTGTGGTTTTCGCACACCTTAACCATTTGATTGCTTAATACAAGGTGAGGCTCTTGCGAGATACTGGAAAAGTACTTTGTTTTTGTAGTTGAAATGACAAGACCAATGTCTTTTGATACTTGAGAAAATTCATTAAGTATTATTTGCATATCATTGGCAGAAGGTGCCCTTATACAAATGTCGTCTGCATAACATATGATGGTGCATTCATCATTTGATAGTCTGAGAGACTTGAGAAGCTTATCCATTAAGATGTTAAAGAGAAGGGGGGACAGAACTCCTCCCTGAGGAGTTCCCAGTGTAAATTCCTTTTCACTGGAAGTAAGATAGCCTTTATAGTACACTTTAGAGGTTCGACTACTTAGGTAGCATCTAATTAGTTGCAGAAGTTTACCTTTGACCTCTAAAGTTGCTAAATGATCTAAAATAACGGTTCTGTTTGCAGTATCAAAGGCATTTTGCAAATCTAGAAAAACAGTGACTTCAGAGAGGTGCTCAGCATTCATAAATTCTACAAAACAGTCTTTGGTACTTTTCCCTTTCCTAAATCCATACTAATTATTTGATAATTTTCCCTCGAGAGTGAAATCAAGTCTGTTAAGAATGACTCTCTCAAAGGCTTTGCAGAAGCAGGATGTCAGAGAGATAGGTCCTAATTTTGTACTTTCTTTTTTTAGAATTGGAATAATAATTTTTTTTCCATTGTTCTGGAAGTGTGCCCTCATTATAAATAGTGCTGAATAAAAACTGAATTGGATTAATACTATTACAAATATCATCATTGAGATCTCGGATTACTTGGTCCGTAATGCCATCCTCACCCGGAGAGGTGCTCTTCCCATGGGAGAGAGCATAGTCCAACTCATTTTTGGTTATGTAGTCAATGAATCTCTCCTCTTCCATTGTTCTTGCACAAGATAATTCTATATTCATCATTCTTTCAAAGCCAAGATTTCTTAATCGTTGTTGAATATCGCAAGGAAGGTTTTCAAAGGAAGATGTCTTAGAGTATTGTAAGAGAAGTTCTTCAGCAAGAGTTTGGGAATCATTTGTTTGTGACACACTGATGTTTTTGTCTACCAGAGCATTAATTGACTGCCAGATATTAGAACTACTAGTAAGAGCATTGATAGACTCTAGGAATTTTTGAAAGTGCTTAATTCAGACATCACTTTTAAGCTCATGGTACTCTCGTAGCGTAAGTAGCAGATTTTCAAAAGTGGTTGCATTGTTGTCCCTTTTATACATATCAACTGCACTGTCTACCTGTTTTTTCAAATGTGTTTAGCTTGTTATCTTCTGTCCAATTGTTTTTCTTCTTGATTGCTTTGTATTTAGGCTTGTGTATGTAAGTTCTATGGAATAAATATATTCGTTCTGTCAAGAGATCATAGATTTCTTGTCCTGTAATGGTCTGAATATCTATATTTTCAAATGTAGAAGCTATAAAAGAGCAAAAAGGGGCAACGAATTCGATAGGAATATGTATCTGCTTTCGTTTATGTGCTTGACAGTTGCCGGAATCGAGTAGGAATGTGCTTTCAAGTGCAAAGTGGTCAGACAATAGATCGTCTATTCTTCTACAAGTAAAGTCTCTCCCATATTCTAAACCATGATAAAATATGTAGTCTAGTCTACCACCTCTAAGGTGGGTATGCAAACGTGGTCCTAGTAAGGTAAAATTGTTATCACTAATAAACTCATAGAGCCGTCTGCCATTGTAATTACAGATGTTATCAGATGTTTCTGCAAATTCTTTGTGCCTTGCATTAAAATCTCCAGCGAATATAAAGTTCTCATAAATAAGAGGATGTGGTAATTTTGCTTCATTGAAGGCATCATTTCCAATATATGTATTACAAACATAAAAAGGATTAGTTTTGACATTTTTATTGAAAAGCATGTATGTTACATTCTTGTTATCCTCACCATCATTTCTTGGATTAGTGCAGGTTTCGATTAACTGATGGGGAATGCAGTTACTAATATAAGTGGTGAGGCCTTGCTTACTATCAAGCGAATATTTGGAATAGCCTCTTATGCTGCACAGCTGATGAGAGTACAAACTTTCTTGCAGACATACAAACGTTGGTTTCTCTTTTATAACATAGTACAAAATATCCACAAATCTTTTTTCAAAGAATGAATATTGAAAGTTAAGATTTTGTAATCCATGAAAAGATCAGAACGCATAATTAGGGCCTTGATAACAAGAGTTACAGTAATAATCACAAAAGTAATGAGTACAATAACAATCACCAGTGTCATAACAACAGTTATGGTAACAGTTATGAGAATGATGATTCACACATACAAGCATACAAGCATACAAGGCCAAAACTCGAATATGCAGCCCCCTTTTGGAATCCGCACTTGAAAAAGCACATAGCTAAGCTTGAAAAAGTTCCAAGACATGCCACGAAACTGGTGCCAGAAATACGCAATCTCAGTTATGATGAGAGGCTGAGGGAATTAGACTTACCATCACTCGAAGCTAGAAGAGTGAGGGGGGATATGGTGACAGTCTTTAAATTCCTTCATGGTTATGATAGAGTGGATAGGGAACGATATTTTGATATGGCTGGCTCTAGAACTAGAGGTCATAGTTTGAAGCTTCGTAAGAAAACTTGTTTGCAGGATGTAAGGAAATATTTTTTCAGTGTAAGAGTAGTTGATAATTGGAAATAGGTAAGCGAGGAGGTAGTTAATGCTATCTCAATCCATAGTTTTAAGGACAGGTATGATAAGTATCACTAAGTCTAAAATGGAACCGATCAGAAGACGGGAAGATACGAGCTTTGGGCTCTTTCCCGTAAACACAATTAGGTAATCACAATTAGGTAATCACACCAAAGTAGGTGTAACCTGTCACCAAAGTAGGCGTAATTCATGCCAGAGAGAAATGGTTCAATAATGGGTGTAAAAGAGCTAAGGAGTGGAGAGACAAATGCTGGAAAAGGTATAGGAGGAGAAAAAACATAAATGCCTGGCAAACCTACAAAAGAGCAAGAAATGACTACCTAAGTAAAAGGAGAGAGGCAGAGAGAGACTGTGAGAGGGACATCACCAGGAAGGCTAAAGAAAATCCCAAGCTTTTCCAGAGCTTTATCAGAGGAAAACTGAAGGTAAAAGAACAGGTTTTAAGGCTAAAGAGAATTAATGGAAGCATCACTGAGACGGATGAAAAGATCTGCAAAGAATTGAACAAGGAGTTTCAGTCAGTATTTACAGTAGAAAATACCCCACCCCGTCAGATTGCAGTGATAGAAGCTCAAGGGCCGGTATTAGAGAACATCAACCTTACAGCCACAGAGGTATGCAAAGCGCTGATGGATTTAGATGTTCATAAAGCTACAGGTCCTGATGACATATCCCCTCATGTGCTTAAAAAATGCGCAAACTCAATATCAGTGGCACTAAGTATCATATTTAAAAAGTCACTGGAGTCAGGGGAGATTCCAAGATGCTGGAAACAAGCAAATGTGATACCTATCTTCAAAAAGGGAAGAAGGGATATGGCTCTGAACTATAGACCAGTTTCCTTGACCAGCATAGTTTGCAAAGTTATGGAGAAACTACTAAGGAAACATATCTCTCTTCACTTGGAATCCTACAACTTTTTGTCAGTGAGGCAACATGGCTTCAGAGAAGGTAGATCAACAGTAGCAAACTTATTAGAATTTTATGATGAGGTAACCCAAATCTTACAGGAAAGAGAGGGCTGGGCAGATTGCATATTCCTAGACTTCCAGAAAGCATTTGACACTGTTCCACATGGGAGACTTATTAGGAAGCTGCAAGCAATGGCTAGAATAGGTGGAAATGTTTTGGAATGGATAAAAACTTACTTAGAAGGAAGGGAACAGAGGGTTGGAGTAAGACACTCAGTGTCTGAATGGAGAAGAGTTAGTAGTGGAGTTCCACAGGGTTCAGTTTTAGGGCCAATTTTGTTCCTTGTATATGTAAATGACCTACCAGAGTCTGTAAATTCATTCATGAATATGTTTGCAGATGATGCAAAGATTGTGAAGAAAGTAAAAAACGAGAACAATGGTAGAGAACTTCAGGAGGCTCTAAATAATCTGCATGAGTGGTCAGAAAAGTGGCTAATGAAATTCAATACTTCAAAATGCAAGGTAATGAGAATGGGTACAAGTGCAAGAAGGCCCAAGCTTGACTACTCGGTGGCTGGAGTACAACTTCAAGAGACAGAAAATGAGAGAGATCTAGGAGTAAACATACTGGCAGATTTGTCTCCAGAAATACATATAAATGGCATAGCAAGGGCAGCATATGCATTCTTATCAAATGTAAGGGTAGCCTTCAGGCACATGGATAAGGAAATGTTCAGAAATATTTATGTAACCTACGTGAGGCCAAAACTCGAATATGCAGCCCCCTTTTGGAATCCGCACTTGAAAAAGCACATAGCTAAGCTTGAAAAAGTTCCAAGACATGCCACGAAACTGGTGCCAGAAATACGCAATCTCAGTTATGATGAGAGGCTGAGGGAATTATACTTACCATCACTCGAAGCTAGAAGAGTGAGGGGGGATATGGTGACAGTCTTTAAATTCCTTCATGGTTATGATAGAGTGGATAGGGATCGATATTTTGATATGGCTGGCTCTAGAACTAGATTTCATAGTTTGAAGCTTCGTAAGAAAACTTGTTTGCAGGATGTAAGAAAATACTTTTTCAGTGTAAGAGTAGTTGATAATTGGAATTGGGTAAGCGAGGAGGTAGTTAATGCTATCTCAATCCATAGTTTTAAGGACAGGTATGATAAGTATCACTAAGTCTAAAATGGAACCGATGAGGAGACGGGAAGATACGAGCTTTGGGCTCTTTCCCGTAAACACAATTAGGTACTCAATTAGGTAATCACAGAACTTCAGGAGGATCTAAATAATCTGCATGAGTGGTCAGAAAAGTGGCTAATGAAATTCAATACTTCAAAATGTAAGGTAATGAGAATGGGTACAAGTGCAAGAAGGCCCAAGCTTGACTACTCGGTGGCTGGAGTACAACTTCAAGAGACAGAAAATGAGAGAGATCTAGGAGTAAACATACTGGCAGATTTGTCTCCAGAAATACATATAAATGGCATAGCAAGGGCAGCATATGCATTCTTATCAAATGTAAGGGTAGCCTTCAGGCACATGGATAAGGAAATGTTCAGAAATATTTATGTAACCTATGTGAGGCCAAAACTCGAATATGCAGCCCCCTTTTGGAATCCGCACTTGAAAAAGCACATAGCTAAGCTTGAAAAAGTTCCAAGACATGCCACGAAACTGGTGCCAGAAATACGCAATCTCAGTTATGATGAGAGGCTGAGGGAATTAGACTTACCATCACTCGAAGCTAGAAGAGTGAGGGGGGATATGGTGACAGTCTTTAAATTCCTTCATGGTTATGATAGAGTGGATAGGGATCGATATTTTGATATGGCTGGCTCTAGAACTAGATTTCATAGTTTGAAGCTTCGTAAGAAAACTTGTTTGCAGGATGTAAGAAAATACTTTTTCAGTGTAAGAGTAGTTGATAATTGGAATTGGGTAAGCGAGGAGGTAGTTAATGCTATCTCAATCCATAGTTTTAAGGACAGGTATGATAAGTATCACTAAGTATAAAATGGAACCGATCAGGAGACGGGAAGATACGAGCTTTGGGCTCTTTCCCGTAAACACAATTAGGTAATAACAATTAGGTAATCACACGGAATTCGCTAAGCGAGGAGGTAGTTAATGCTATCTCAATCCATTGTTTTAGGGACAGGTATGATAAGTATCACTAAGTATAAAATGGAACCAATAAAGAAACGAGAAGATACGAGCTTTGGGCTCTTTCCCGTAAACACAATTAGGTAATTACAATTAGGTAATTACATGCACACATGAAATATAGTAATAATCGTGAAGTTAATGATTATGATAACAATCACTATTGTCACAACAATAATCATACCAACAGCTATAGGGATAGTGATACACACATACATGTATACACGTATATATGTCCATGTACCTGCACACGTATATGCACTTGAAAAAGCACATAGCTAAGCTTGAAAAAGTTCAAAGACATGCCACGAAACTGGTGCCAGAAATACGCATCTCAGTTATGATGAGAGGCTGAGGGAATTAGACTTACTATCACTCGAAGCTAGAAGAGTGAGGGGGGATATGGTGACAGTCTTTAAATTCCTTCATGGTTATGATAGAGTGGATAGGGATCGATATTTTGATATGGCTGGTTCTAGAACTAGAGGTCATAGTTTGAAGCTTCGTAAGAAAACTTGTTTGCAGGATGTAAGGAAATACTTTTTCAGTGTAAGAGTAGTTGATAATTGGAATTGGGTAAGCGAGGAGGTAGTTAATGCTATCTCAATCAATAGTTTTAAGGACAGGTATGATAAGTATCACTAAGTCTAAAATGGAACCGATGAGGAGACGGGAAGATACGAGCTTTGGACTCTTTCCCGTAAACACAATTAGGTAATCAATTAGGTAATCACACAGATGCATACATACAAATACTTGTATACTCACATGAAAACATGCATACATATACATGCACACAAATACACATGTGCACATAAGCATGAGTGTATACCCATGTATGCACACATACATACATGAACACGTCACATGAATACACATAACATAAACATCCGTACAGTAAGATACTTATGCATGTTTGCATATGCATGCATATGCACAAAATATTTTTGTACACATGTGCACAGAGCAGCACATGACCACATACATACAAATACACACGTGTGTATGCTCACATACACATGTGTGTACATATACATCCATACATACACGCAGACGTACTTCTATGTACACTCGTATACATACATGCAGTCAAATATCCTCAAGCATACGCACACACGTATATGCATATACATATACCCAAAACCCACCACACAACACTAACCTGGCTCCTGACACACAGATCACACCTCCTACAGTTCCCACTCCTACACCAATTCCACCCACCCCATCACACAACACTCACACTCCTACCATCCCCCCAAACAACACTCACACTCCCACCATCCCCACACGCAACACTCACACCAACACCTCCATCCCATGCAACACTCAAACACGCAATACAGTCACATGCAACACTCAGACCACACACACACCCACTCACCATACCAGGTACTGGGACCCCAGACTTAAATCCCATACCCCCACACCTCAACAACCTATCCAGACACCTTCCTCTGCCTCCTCTTATTAACAACAAACCCTTTTCACAGTTAATGAGCTTACCAGCCTTCTTATTCAGGCCATATTGGCAGCCGTTCGACTCCTCAAAACCGACGCCTCTCCTCAAGATGCCTACAGTCAAGTCATCGAAGTAGCCCATTCCATCGTTGCCCAAGCCCTTGTCTCCAGAACCCACCACCAGCCTCAACAAACCACCACTCTTACCACCTCCACCTCCTTAAATCATCAATATGTCTAATCTCGGGATCCTACACCGGAACGCGCAGGGTCTCATATACTTATCAGAGGAAAACTGAAGGTAAAAGAACAGGTTTTAAGGCTAAAGAGAGCGGATGGAAGCATCACTGAGACGGACGAAGAGATCTGCAAAGAATTGAACAAGGAGTTTCAGTCAGTATTTACAGTAGAAAATACCCCACCCCCTCAGATTGCAGTGATAGAAGCTCAAGGGCCGGTATTAGAGAACATCAACCTTACAGCCACAGAGGTATGCAAAGCGCTGATGGATTTAGATGTTCATAAAGCTACAGGTCCTGATGATATATCCCCTCATGTGCTTAAAAAATGCGCAAACACAATATCAGTGGCACTAAGTATCATATTTAAGGAGTCACTGGAGTCGGGGGAGATTCCAAGATGCTGGAAACAAGCAAATGTGATACCTATCTTCAAAAAGGGAAGGAGGGATACGGCTCTGAACTATAGACCAGTTTCCTTGACCAGCATAGTTTGCAAACTTATGGAGAAACTACTAAGGAAACATATCTCTCTTCACTTGGAATCCTTCAACTTTTTGTCAGTGAGGCAACATGGCTTCAGAGAAGGAAGATCAACAGTAACAAACTTATTAGAATTTTATGATGAGGTAAGCCAAATCTTACAGGAAAGAGAGGGCTGGGCAGATTGCATATTCCTAGACTTCCAGAAAGCGTTTGACACTGTTCCACATGGGAGACTTATTAGGAAGCTGCAATCAATGGCTAGAATAGGTGGAAATGTCTTGGAATGGATAAAAACTTACTTAGAAGGAAGGGAACAGAGGGTTAGAGTAAGACACTCAGTGTCTGAATGGAGAAGAGTTAGTAGTGGAGTTCCACAGGGTTCAGTTTTAGGGCCAATTTTGTTCCTTGTATATGTAAATGACCTACCAGAGTCTGTAAATTCATTCATGAATATGTTTGCAGATGATGCAAAGATTGTGAAGAAAGTAAAAAACGAGAACAATGGTAGAGAACTTCAGGAGGATCTAAATAATCTGCATGAGTGGTCAGAAAAGTGGCTAATGAAATTCAATACCTCAAAATGTAAGGTAATGAGAATGGGTACAAGTGCAAGAAGGCCCAAGCTTGACTACTCGGTGGCTGGAGTACAACTTCAAGAGACAGAAAATGAGAGAGATCTAGGAGTAAACATACTGGCAGATTTGTCTCCAGAAATACATATAAATGGCGTAGTAAGGGCAGCATATGCATTCTTATCAAATGTAAGGGTAGCCTTCAGGCACATGGACAAGGAAATGTTCAGAAATATTTATGTAACCTATGTGAGGCCAAAACTCGAATATGCAGCCCCCTTTTGGAATCCGCACTTGAAAAAGCACATAGCTAAGCTTGAAAAAGTTCAAAGACATGCCACGAAACTGGTGCCAGAAATACGCAATCTCGGTTATGATGAGAGGCTGAGGGAATTAGACTTGCCATCACTCGAAGCTAGAAGAGTAAGGGGGGATATGGTGACAGTCTTTAAATTCCTTCATGGTTATGATAGAGTGGATAGGGATCGATATTTCGATATGGCTGGCTCTAGAACTAGAGGTCATAGTTTGAAGCTTCGTAAGAAAACTTGTTTGCAGGATGTAAGGAAATACTTTTTCAGTGTAAGAGTAGTTGATAATTGGAATTCGCTAAGCGAGGAGGTAGTTAATGCTATCTCAATCCATAGTTTTAAGGACAGGTATGATAAGTATCACTAAGTCTAAAAATGGAACCGATCAGGAGACGGGAAGATACGAGCTTTGGGCTCTTTCCCGTAAACACAATTAGGTAATCACAATTAGGTAATCACTAATCACAATTAGGTAATCACTCAGTTGTTAGCATGGCAAGGGAAAAAAAATGTAGGATTTTGATTATGGGAGACTTTAATCAAAAAGAGATAGATTGGATAAATCTTGACCCACACAGTGGTGAGGACTCATTCGGGGCAAGATTCCTAGATTGCGTACAAGGGAATTTCCTACACCAACATGTAATGGAACCAACAAGGGCCAGAGGTGGGGATGAACCATCCCTACTTGATCTAGTGTTCACAGATAATGTGTTGGATATTGAAAAAATTGAGTATGTACCACCAATTGGAAAGAGTGACCACTGTGTGTTGTTGATGGAGTATATCATTGAAGATATTCTTCCTGAGAGTAGGGGCACTGAGGACATGAGGAGGAACTATCCGAAAGGAGATTACATCAAAATGAATGAGCTTTTTGCAGTTATTGACTGGAGAACCTTATTTTACAACAAATCTGTACAAGAAATGTATGACATCTTTTGTGAGAAATATGGGAATATAGTAGATTGCTGCATACCTGTCACCAAAGTAGGTGTAATTCATGCCAGAGAGAAATGGTTCGATAATGAGTGTAAAAGAGCTAAGGAGTGGAGAGACAAATGCTGGAAAAGGTATAGGAGGAGAAAAAACATAAAGGCCTGGCAAACCTACAAAAGAGCAAGAAATGACTACGTAAGTAAAAGGAGAGAGGCAGAGAGAGACTATGAGAGGGACATCACCAGGAAGGCTAAAGAAAATCCTAAGCTTTTCCACAGCTTTATCAGAGGAAAACTGAAGGTAAAAGAACAGGTTTTAAGGCTAAAGAGAGCGGATGGAAGCATCACTGAGACGGATGAAGAGATCTGCAAAGAATTGAACAAGGAGTTTCAGTCAGTATTTACAGTAGAAAATACCCCACCCCCTCAGATTACAGTGATAGAAGCTCAAGGGCCGGTATTAGAGAACATCAACCTTACAGCCACAGAGGTATGCAAAGCGCTGATGGATTTAGATGTTCATAAAGCTACAGGTCCTGATGACATATCCCTTCATGTGCTTAAAAAATGCGCAAGCTCAATATCAGTGGCACTAAGTATCATATTTAAAAAGTCACTGGAGTCAGGGGAGATTCCAAGATGCTGGAAACAAGCAAATGTGATACCTATCTTCAAAAAGGGAAGGAGGGATACGGCTCTGAACTATAGACCAGTTTCCTTGACCAGCATAGTTTGCAAAGTTATGGAGAAACTACTAAGGAAACATATCTCTCTTCACTTGGAATCCTTCAACTTTTTGTCAGTGAGGCAACATGGCTTCAGAGAAGGTAGATCAACAGTAACAAACTTATTAGAATTTTATGATGAGGTAAGCAAAATCTTACAGGAAAGAGAGGGCTGGGCAGTTGCATATTCCTAGACTTCCAGAAAGCGTTTGACACTGTTCCACATGGGAGACTTATTAGGAAGCTGCAAGCAATGGCTAGAATAGGTGGAAATGTTTTGGAATGGATAAAAACTTACTTAGAAGGAAGGGAACAGAGGGTTAGAGTAAGACACTCAGTGTCTGAATGGAGAAGAGTTAGTAGTGGAGTTCCACAGGGGTCAGTTTTAGGGCCAATTTTGTTCCTTGTATATGTAAATGACCTACCAGAGTCTGTAAATTCATTCATGAATATGTTTGCAGATGATGCAAAAATTGTGAAGAAAGTAAAAAACGAGAACAATGGTAGAGAACTTCTGGAAGATCTAAATAATCTGCATGAGTGGTCAGGAAAGTGGCTAATGAAATTCAGTACTTCAAAATGTAAGGTAATGAGAATTGGTACAAGTGCAAGAAGGCCCAAGCTTGACTACTCGCTGTCTGGAGTGCAACTTCAAGAGACAGAAAATGAGAGAGATCTAGGAGTAAACATACTGGCAGATTTGTCTCCAGAAATACATATAAATGACATAGTAAGGGCAGCATATGCATTCTTATCAAATGTAAGGGTAGCCTTCAGGCACATAGACAAGGAAATGTTCAGAAATATTTATGTAACCTATGTGAGGCCAAAACTCGAATATGCAGCCCCCTTTTGGAATCCGCACTTGAAAAAGCACATAGCTAAGCTTGAAAAAGTTCAAAGATATGCCACGAAACTGGTGCCAGAAATACGCAATCTCAGTTATGATGAGAGGCTGAGGGAATTAGACTTACCATCACTCGAAGCTAGAAGATTGAGGGGGGATATGGTGACAGTCTTTAAATTCCTTCATGGTTATGATAGAGTGGATAGGGATCGATATTTTGATATGGCTGGCTCTAGAACTAGAGGTCATAGTTTGAAGCTTCGTAAGAAAACTTGTTTGCAGGATGTAAGGAAATACTTTTTCAGTGTAAGAGTAGTTGATAATTGGAATTGGGTAAGCGAGGAGGTAGTTAATGCTATCTCAATCCATAGTTTTAAGGACAGGTATGATAAGTATCACTAAGTCTAAAATGGAACCGACCAGGAGACGGGAAGATACGAGCTTTGGGCTCTTTCCCGTAAACACAATTAGGTAATCACAATTAGGTAATCACACGGAATTCGCTTAGCGAGGAGGTAGTTAATGCTATCTCAATCCATTGTTTTAGGGACAGGTATGATAAGTATCACTAAGTATAAAATGGAACCGATAAAGAAACGAGAAGATACGAGCTTTGGGCTCTTTCCCGTAAACACAATTAGGTAATTACAATTAGGTAATTACATGCACACATGAAATATAGTAATAATCGTGAAGTTAATGATTATGATAACAATCACTATTGTCACAACAATAATCATACCAACAGCTATAGGGATAGTGATGCACACATACATGTATACACGTATATATGTACATGTACCTGCACACGTATATGCACTTGAAAAAGCACATAGCTAAGCTTGAAAAAGTTCAAAGACATGCCACGAAACTGGTGCCAGAAATACGCATCTCAGTTATGATGAGTAGCTGAGGGAATTAGACTTACCATCACTCGAAGCTAGAAGAGTGAGGCGGGATATGGTGACAGTCTTTAAATTCCTTCATGGTTATGATAGAGTGGATAGGGATCGATATTTTGATATGGCTGGCTCTAGAAGTAGAGGTCATAGTTTGAAGCTTCGTAAGAAAACTTGTTTGCAGGATGTAAGGAAATACTTTTTCAGTGTAAGAGTAGTTGATAATTGGAATTGGGTAAGCGAGGAGGTAGTTAATGCTATCTCAATCAATAGTTTTAAGGACAGGTATGATAAGTATCACTAAGTCTAAAATGGAACCGATGAGGAGACGGGAAGATACGAGCTTTGGACTCTTTCCCGTAAACACAATTAGGTAATCAATTAGGTAATCACACAAATGCATACATACAAATACTTGTATACTCACATGAAAACATGCATACATATACATGCACACAAATACACATGTGCACATAAGCATGAGTGTATACCCATGTATGCACACATACATACATGAACACGTCACATGAATACACATAACATAAACATCCGTACAGTAAGATACTTATGCATGTTTGCATATGCATGCATATGCACAGAATATTTTTGTACACATGTGCACAGAGCAGCACATGAACACATACATACAAATACACACGTGTGTATGCTCACATACACATGTGTGTACATATACATCCATACATACACGCAGACGTACTTCTATGTACGCTCGTATACATACATGCAGTCAAATATACTCAAACATACGCACACATGTATATGCATATACATATACCCAAAACCCACCACACAACACTAACCTGGCTCCTGACACACAGATCACACCTCCTACAGTTCCCACTCCTACACCAATTCCACCCACCCCATCACACAACACTCACACTCCTACCATCCCCCCAAACAACACTCACACTCCCACCATCCCCACACGCAACACTCACACCAACACCTCCATCCCATGCAACACTCAAACACGCAATACAGTCACATGCAACACTCAGACCACACACACCCACTCACCATACCAGGTACTGGGACCCCAGACTTAAATCCCATACCCCCACACCTCAACAACCTATCCAGACACCTTCCTCTGCCTCCTCTTACCAACAACAAACCCTTTTCACAGTTAATGAGCTTACCAGCCTTCTTATTCAGGCCATATTGGCAGCCGTTCGACTCCTCAAAACCGACGCCTCTCCTCAAGATGCCTACAGTCAAGTCATCGAAGTAGCCCATTCCATCGTTGCCCAAGCCCTTGTCTCCAGAACCCACCGCCAGCCTCAACAAACCACCACTCTTACCACCTCCACCTCCTTAAATCATCAATATGTCTAATCTTGGGATCCTACACCGGAACGCGCAGGGTCTCAGACGCTGGAGTACAACTTCAAGAGACAGAAAATGAGAGAGATCTAGGAGTAAACATACTGGCAGATTTGTCTCCAGAAATACATATAAATGGCGTAGTAAGGGCAGCATATGCATTCTTATCAAATGTAAGGGTAGCCTTCAGGCACATGGACAAGGAAATGTTCAGAAATATTTATGTAACCTATGTGAGGCCAAAGCTCGAATATGCAGCCCCCTTTTGGAATCCGCACTTGAAAAAGCACATAGCTAAGCTTGAAAAAGTTCAAAGACATGCCACGAAACTGGTACCAGAAATACGCAATCTCGGTTATGATGAGAGGCTGAGGGAATTAAACTTGCCATCACTCGAAGCTAGAAGAGTAAGGGGGGATATGGTGACAGTCTTTAAATTCCTTCATGGTTATGATAGAGTGGATAGGGATCTATATTTCGATATGGCTGGCTCTAGAACTAGAGGTCATAGTTTGAAGCTTCGTAAGAAAACTTGTTTGCAGGATGTAAGGAAATACTTTTTCAGTGTAAGAGTAGTTGATAATTGGAATTCGCTAAGCGAGGAGGTAGTTAATGCTATCTCAATCCATAGTTTTAAGGACAGGTACGATAAGTATCACTAAGTCTAAAATGGAACCGATCAGGAGACGGGAAGATACGAGCTTTGGGCTCTTTCCCGTAAACACAATTAGGTAATCACAATTAGGTAATCACTAATCACAATTAGGTAATCACTCAGTTGTTAGCATGGCACGGGGAAAAAAATGTAGGATTTTGATTATGGGAGACTTTAATCATAAAGAGATAGATTGGATAAATCTTGACCCACACAGTGGTGAGGACTCATTCGGGGCAAGATTCCTAGATTGCGTACAAGGGAATTTCCTACACCAACATGTAATGGAACCAACAAGGGCCAGGGGTGGGGATGAACCATCCCTACTTGATCTAGTGTTCACAGATAATGTGTTGGATATTGAAAAAATTGAGTATGTACCACCAATTGGAAAGAGTGACCACTGTGTGTTGTTGATGGAGTATATCATTGAAGATATTCTTCCTGAGAGTAGAGGCACTGAGGACATGAGGAGGAACTTTCCGATAGCAGATTACATCAAAATGAATGAGCTTTTCACAGTTCTTGACTGGAGAACCTTATTTTACAACAAATCTGTACAAGAAATGTATGACATCTTTTGTGAGAAATATGGGAAGATAGTAGATTGCTGCATATCTGTCACCAAAGTAGGTGTAATTCATGCCAGAGAGAAATGGTTCGATAATGAGTGTAAAAGAGCTAAGGAGTGGAGGGATAAATGTTGGAAAAGGTATAGGAGGAGAAAAAACATAAATGCCTGGCAAACCTACAAAAGAGCAAGAAATGACTACGTAAGTAAAAGGAGAGAGGCAGAGAGAGACTATGAGAGGGACATCACCAGGAAGGCTAAAGAAAATCCCAAGCTTTTCCACAGCTTTATCAGAGGAAAACTGAAGGTAAAAGAACAGGTTTTAAGGCTAAAGAGAGTGGATGGAAGCATCACTGAGACAGATGAAGAGATCTGCAAAGAATTGAACAAAGAGTTTCAGTCAGTATTTACAGTAGAAAATACTCCACCCCGTCAGATTACAGTGATAGAAGCTCAAGGGCCGGTATTAGAGAACATCAACCTTACAGCCACAGAGGTATGCAAAGCGCTGATGGATTTAGATGTTCATAAAGCTACAGGTCCTGATGACATATCCCTTCATGTGCTTAAAAAATGCGCAAACTCAATATCAGTGGCACTAAGTATCATATTTAAAAAGTCACTGGAGTCAGGGGAGATTCCAAGATGCTGGAAACAAGCAAATGTGATACCTATCTTCAAAAAGGGAAGGAGGGATACGGCTCTGAACTATAGACCAGTTTCCTTGACCAGCATAGTTTGCAAACTTATGGAGAAACTACTAAGGAAACATATCTCTCTTCACTTGGAATCCTTCAACTTTTTGTCAGTGAGGCAACATGGCTTCAGAGAAGGTAGATCAACAGTAACAAATTTATTAGAATTTTATGATGAGGTAAGCAAAATCTTACAGGAAAGAGAGGGCTGGGCAGATTGCATATTCCTAGACTTCCAGAAAGCGTTTGACACTGTTCCACATGGGAGACTTATTAGGAAGCTGCAAGCAATGGCTAGAATAGGTGGAAATGTTTTGGAATGGATAAAAACTTACTTAGAAGGAAGGGAACAGAGGGTTAGAGTAAGACACTCAGTGTCTGAATGGAGAAGAGTTAGTAGTGGAGTTCCACAGGGTTCAGTTTTAGGGCCAATTTTGTTCCTTGTATATGTAAATGACCTACCAGAGTCTGTAAATTCATTCATGAATATGTTTGCAGATGATGCAAAGATTGTGAAGAAAGTAAAAAACGAGAACAATGGTAGAGAACTTCAGGAGGATCTAAATAATCTGCATGAGTGGTCAGAAAAGTGGCTAATGAAATTCAATACTTCAAAATGTAAGGTAATGAGAATAGGTACAAGTGCAAGAAGGCCCAAGCTTGACTACTCGGTGGCTGGAGTACAACTTCAAGAGACAGAAAATGAGAGAGATCTAGGAGTAAACATACTGGCAGATTTGTCTCCAGAAATGCATATAAATGGCATAGCAAGGGCAGCATATGCATTCTTATCAAATGTAAGGGTAGCCTTCAGGCCCATGGACAAGGAAATGTTCAGAAATATTTATGTAACCTATGTGAGGCCAAAACTCGAATATGCAGCCCCTTTTTGGAATCCGCACTTGAAAAAGCACATAGCTAAGCTTGAAAAAGTTCAAGGTCATGCCACGAAACTGGTGCCAGAAATACGCAATCTCAGTTATGATGAGAGGCTGAGGGAATTAGACTTACCATCACTCGAAGCTAGAAGAGTGAGGGGGATATGGTGACAGTCTTTAAATTCCTTCATGCTTATGATAGAGTGGATTGGGATCGATATTTTGATATGGCTGGCTCTAGAACTAGAGGTCATAGTTTGAAGCTTCGTAAGAAAACTTGTTTGCAGGATGTAAGAAAATACTTTTTCAGTGTAAGAGTAGTTGATAATTGGAATTCGCTAAGCGAGGAGGCAGTTAATGCTATCTCAATCCATAGTTGTAAGGACAGGTATGATAAGTATCACTAAGTATAAAATGGAACCGATGAGGAGATGGGAAGATACGAGCTTTGGGCTCTTTCCCGTAAACACAATTAGGTAATCACAATTAG